>LDKF01000572.1:26143-46424 GCA_001026735.1 Rotylenchulus reniformis
TACAGTAATTAATGTCATGTGGGATTATAAGAGTTCCGAATATTTGTTCCACTTTCAAAATTCCAATCATTTTGATCGACTTATTAAAACTATTTAAACATGTTGATCAGCTAATAACTTTCTGATCAATCTAGCTGATTACCGCAAATACAGTATGCTGACTAAATAGTATTATGATTGGTGACTAAAACCCATCCCCTTAAATGCTTACAAACTATCCATAAAACTATACTGGAGAACTTGCCGTTTTCCTTTGAATGGCTATTATCTACAGGCCCTTCCAAGTCTTTATTTAGCATTGTACAATTTGGAAGTCAGGTAAGTTACCGTATCCTTCAACTCATGAGCATTCACATCATATATGTACATAATTCTCATAAGAAAAGTTACCGTACCCTCTGCCCTCCCTTATAAAGCATGTGGAACCTGTACAGCGAACATGATCACTCTGACTCCGGGCAACAATCAGGACTCCACCACGCCGGTCACTGATCGAATTTGTTCGAATTTTCGAATCTTTCCTACCCTTTTCAGACCTTGTCCAGCATCCAGACCACCAGCGATGGGTGCGAGCACGTCACCGTTACCTGCACCGCTGTCAACGGGGGACAGGCCTTCATGCAGGTCCTCCCGCATTCTCGCTTTCTCTTCCGATTCTGATCACTCTCTCGTTCTGATTTTCTGTCTAGATCTCTTTAGTCTCCATTTTGATCAATATCCTTTTTGACTATTGTGGACTTTGATCGGCTTACCGGATTTTGATCACTTTCTTTCTCTTCTCAAAATCTATCACTTCCATAAACGTCTTTGCTCTCTCCAATTTCAACTCTATCTCTCCTCTCTCCATCAATCTGATCAATGATCATTAGTCTTTCATTCTCTGGCATTTTCTTTCACTTCGATTCTTATCTCAAATCTATCATTTTTAGCAAGCCAGATTCTGATCATTTTCTTTTAATTGGTCTTTTCCTCATCATTTTTCTCTGTCTTTTCGGTCTCCAATCTCTCTTCTCTCTTTTCATTCCACGATATTCTGATCACTTTATTTCCTCCCCTCCCATAATTCTGATCACTTTTTCCTCTTTGCCTTTTTCAGTTCAATGTCAACCAGGGCGGGCCGATCAACCCCACCGGGAGCGTGGTGAATGCCCCGCTGGACTGTATCAATGGCCAATGGGTGTACCAGCAGGGGGGCCAATCTAGGGTCATCAATGAGGCAAAAACAGCGAAATTTGGCCCCTGAAAACTCGGAAATTTCAGGTCAACTGCGTGAACACATAGAGAAGGGACATCGAATCATGGAATTCACTGTACAATCCCCCCAAAATACGATGGATATTGTCCTCTGGATCTGGACTACTGTACCAATAATCGCCAATTTGCAAAATTGTTCAATTGGTTGAATATTTTCATTCAGCAAATTGGATGAAAAATGTACAAAACCACATAATGCGCTTTGAAAAGGAATAAAACTCGAAAATTGTACCTTTTGGTAGGTTTACATGCGTTATCCCAAGACAAAGTTGAAGGGTAAATAAACGTCCAATTTCGGAATTAAGTAACCGGAATTAAGCATTTTTGGAGGGTAATGATTAGACATCCGACTAAGACCGGGCCCGGACCAAGAAAAAACAAGGTCTTGGTCCGGTTTCTTGGTATTTTGGACTTTCCAAGAATTTTCCGGACCAAGAAATTTTATGGTATTCTTTGTCCGGGATCGGTCTTGGCCGACTCCCAACTCCGATTCTTGATCCGGTGCCTTGGTCCCTCCAATTTTCGGATGTCTAGTAATGATTGGATATCCGCTAAAGAATGAAAGTATATCAGATACTGTACCGCTATGGCTTTTGTCCGATTAGGTTACTGTGCCCGATTACGGTATCTCGAGGCGATTCTCTACTTTAAGCCTTGAAAACGTCCCATTTTTCTGCTTGAAAATGAATTCTTGAACTCGAATTGATTTATTGATGATCAAAATAAGTGTTTGTTAATCAATCAAATGATTTTATAGTGGCAGAGGGAAATCGTGGAAATGGTTTTGGAGTTTTGAATTGGCGCCACTTTTGTGTGTGTGAGGCATATGTTCAACAGAGAAAACGACGAAATTGGCGGATGGATCACATTGATGGAAGAGAGACAGAGACAGACAGAGAAGAGGAGGACGACAGAGAGATTCAGAGACAGTGAAGGGTTAGCGTGGAGAGTGTGTGCTGAGTAGAGAGTAAAGAGAGGTCAGAAAGGTAAAAAAATGGGATATTCATGGAAGAATAGAGAGTGTACAAGACAGAGAAACAAAGACAGGATAAAGATAAGCTCGTGGGATTATCATTTTACATGGGAAAGTGGTGGTTAGAGAACGAAAAACATAAAGAAAAATTTGGACCCTAGAATGCCAGATAACTCCGATAAGCTTGGCAGCTTCTCGCCCACCGTGATCAGACACCGATCAGTGATCAGAATATTCCGATCACTCCCGATCAGCTATCCCGGCTCTCGTCACTGCTGTAGCTGACTTCCTCCTCCTCGTCGTCGTCCTCGTCCTCCGTGTAGGCCACTCTGTTGTGGGCCGGGGGCTGCCGCCGTCTGGCCGGCGGAATCGGCCTCTTGGACTGCGAGCCATCATCCGACGAGTTTTGCCCTGGAAAAACTCAAGCATTAGCACATCTTTGGCCATCCTAATACCCTCAAATGTCTGATCACAGGATCAACTATTTTTCACAAGCCGTCTGATCAGTGATCACACACGCATCGAACATGGATCTACTTTTCTTCGATTACTTTGTCCCCAATTTTCTGATCATCCCCCTCACCAATTAAGCTCTTCTAATGCTCGATCACTTGCAACTCCTGACCCTTTCTGACCTGATCATTGGATTCAAATAATTATGATAATTTTGATCCTTAATCCCATATCATCTGATCCCCCCCTATCATTTATCCGATGCATTGTTTTCCCTTTTCTGATCACTTTCTCCCTCATCCCTACTCTTGATCACTCTACCTTCACCATTTTCGATCACCCTTTTCCTTCTCTCTCACCTATGGGCGTGCTGTGCACAATTGCGGCGCCACCGTTGCTGAGCAGGGCCAATTTGGCCATTTGTGCCGCCGTTTTGCCGCCTCCTCCACTTGCGTTTCCGCTCAGATTGCCCGCCAAAATTGTGGTTGAATTGGCGTTGGGCGCCGGCGACGGAACGCTCGCGCCGCCCGGCGCGTGCGCATGTGTCTGACGCAACATCCGCGCGGCGCCGCCGCCGTTCATCAACAACGGACCGCCGCAGTTGACGCCGCTGCTGGAGCCGCCCGAGTGGACGGAACCGGCGCGGTGCTGCTGCATTTGCAGGGCGGAAGGCTGTCCGGAGGAGCACCATTTCTGGAAGCGGAAAGCGGAAAGATGATGGATGACATGATCATCAATCTTGTCAAGGTGGTCAGATTCAGACCCCACCTGGAACTTGGAGTGCAGCTCGCCAAAGTTGGGCCTCCGCATCGGGTTGGCGTTGAAGCACTCAACCATCTGGGCATACACAGCCGGCGGACAGTACTCCGGCATCTCCGGGTAGTTGTCCTCCTGGATCAGCCGGATCACCTCCTCGTCCATGTACTGCTCGAAGGGTTGTCCTTCAAGGCGGAAAGACGAATTTGGACAAGAATACAAATGTTATCGAAAAGATCCATTTTAAAGGGATATCTTACCCAGTAGGAACATCTTACACCCAAAATATCATGATATCAAGCATCAAAATATCCCGGAATCATCAGATGGATATGCATTATTCCAAACTCACGGGCATATGTGTAGATCTCCCACAGGCACACCCCGAAGGCGTACACATCGGACGCCTCGCTGTACTTGCCCTCGTTCAGCACCTCCTTGGCCAACCAGCGCAACGGAACGCCACGCGCGTTGGAATTCAACTGGAAAGGCGCCAAATTTGAACATGTCCAACCAACTACATAATTCCACTTTCCCCGCTCACCTTGTAATAATCTCCAGCGTATTGTGGCTTCATCTGAAAAAAATAATAAATTTTTCGCCGTTTTTTGTGACCAAAAACAAAGCCAAACTAACCCTGGCAAAGTCGGCCAGCTTGATCACCTGCTGATCACCCACGAGACAGTTCCGCGCGGCCAAGTCGCGGTGCACGTGCGCACGCGAAGCGAGGTAGTGCATGCCCGCGGTGATCTGGGTGCCGATCCGCAAAAAGTCCTCCGCGTTGCGTGCCCGCTCTTGCTCATCGTTCCTTATAAAATCGGTTTATGCTCAAATTCGGCTTAGATATCAGTTTAGAATCAATTTCGACATTTTCGAGGACGGGGTTTCGACATTGCGAACAATTCGAATCCCTTCGACCCTTCCCCCTCTCCACTCACTCTGTTCCTCCTCGGGGCTCGCGGACCTTCAGGAACTCAACCAGATCTCCATGGACCATGTAGTCGAATACCTGTGAGAAAAGAATGGACCGTTAGTTGCACATTCGAATTCCCGCCCTTTTGGCATTCTTACAGCGCACAAGTGTCCGTGCAGGAAACTGAAGCCAAACAGTCGGACAACGTTTGGATGTTCGAAGTGACCGATGGCCAGGATCTCCTCCCGAAACTGCTCCGCGGCGATGTGCGGCATGTTCGGTTTCAAGGCCTTGATGGCAACCTAAACCGAAAAGGACTTTGTCCAGCAAGATAGTAGGTGTATGCCTATGAAAACCCTTAAAGAGGAGCAGGGTCACCACATCACAGGTCTAGAGAAAAACTACACTGGGTTCGAGAAATCCGACCTCTGATCCGGTATTCGGGAAAAAATTCGTCATGTACAGGTCAAATAAAAGTTTAGGCCTAAAAAGCCGAGTTTTGGTCAATGAAACTCCCAAATCCGGGCTCGATAAAAACTCAAACCTTCAATGTCGCTCCGCTGATCATGCCGCCCACCCACTCGCCCAGAATCAACTGGGTGCTCGCGTCCTCGCCGATCAACCGGTCCGAGAGTTGGAGCTGAAAATGGTCAACGATCAATCCTGATCAGGTCTAATGATGATTTGGTGTTAGACCGATTTGATATACAGAGCCTAAATTTTGAGGGATTTCCTGGCACACTTTTGAGGACTTATAGGAGCATAAACTTAGGTTCCGCACTACTGGGACTCAAATATCGGACCTGATGCTCCTGAATGCCGGCGATCTGCTGGTACGGTTCCCCGACCATTGGCGCCTCCGCACTCGGATGCGGACTTCCGTAGGATGGCTGTTGCGATTGCGGGGCAACCATGTAGTAGGGCGGGTACCCGTTGGCGGCGGACGCCGAGTTCAGAGTGCCGGACCCCACCGCGCCATTGGACTCCCAGAATCTGCAAAACGTTGGAACTTTAGAATAATTAATACAAAAGAAGGAGAAATTTCAGGATTTCCAAGCTAGGGGGATATCGGTACCTGTACGGTTGTTGGCCATGATTGTTGTTCAGCTGTTGCTGGGACAGCTTCATCTCGAACAGTTGTTGTTGTTGTTGTTGTTGCTGGGGATGCCCAAAATGGTCCATTGTGCCGCCTCCGCCTCCGTAAGAGGGCGGCAATAACGGGTTCAGCATCTCGTCGCTGGTGGTCAATGTTACCGCGGCGCGCATCCGCTCGTCGCGCACCTTGCGGTAGAAGGCGCTGTTCAGGTCGCTGAAATGGTGAAGGGATACGGTAAACTAATTTGACAGGGGAATGTGTACGGTACAACGCACGACCTTTGGCTTGAGTGGCGGATTACGATAATATATACCTGTTGGTGATGGTGGACCCCCCGTTGCAGCTCTGCACCAGCATCTGCGGATGGTGTTGCGGCGGTTGCGGATGGTGTTGCACTCCAATGTGTCCGTTCTGCATCATCCCCAACTTTTGTTGCGTTTGCATTGGTTGCGTCGCGGCGACGCTTCCGGACAGCATCGATGACGCGCTTTCCTGTTGCTGCGGTCCCTGGTGCGTCATTCCCTTGTGTCGCCGTCGTCCGCGGCCACCGCCGTTTTTGCCGCGTCTGCAGCAGAAGCAGCATAGCGCGAGCAGGATGAGGAGGAAGGCGAGTGCGCCAAGGCCGGAGGAGAGGGCGAGCACCTGGGACTGGGCGGAGAGAGATTGCCAGAGGGTGGCGAGTGAGGAGAAGGGCGAGTCGTCGCCGGAGGAGGGCGAGGAGGGGTGGGACGGCGACAATGGAGACGAGTCGTCCAGTTCAGGGTACAAATTCGGAGGACAACGGGGGACCTGAAAGTATCCGAAGGGCATAAAAAGTATGAAAAGTGCCAAGGAAACTGACATTGCATGGTTCGGCAAAAAGCGAGTTGCCCGGCGACACTGTGTAGCACCATGGCTCCTGGAACTGCGAGTGCCGTGACGGGTTGCGACAATGGTTTTTGGCGTTGCGCAGTTGCGGATGCGCATCCGTATTGAACTCGCTGGAATTGTTAGATGTTCAGTCATCAAGAACCGAACCAGAGCGAGAAGCGAGAACCCGGATTGGAACATGTCTGTACCTGTTTGAGGTGTTCGGCCAGTAGATACAGGGTCGATTGCTGCGCGTAGTTGAAGCAGTACCCTGATACTTGGTGCCAGCACCGACAAAGCACCAGTGGGAGGGGGAGGAGGAAGAGGAGGACGGGTCCAACAGGTTGGGCGGGAGGGCGGGAGAAGGCTGAACAGAGGGATAAACGATTAGAATCCCCTATTGATAAGGAATCAGTGATCAAAATCCCTCTCTGATAAGGGATCAATGATCACTTCGGCTCACCTGCTGCTTCTCCAGCACCTTCAAACAGGTCGGTGCTCCGCTCACGAGTGCATCGCACTTAGGAAGCAGTGCCTTAGGTGCGTCCCCGACAAGGTCATGTTGGGCTGCCATGGAGAACTCGTTGGGGCACACTTGGCTCTGTGAATTTGGACAAAAAATATTTTATAAATTGCGAAAAATTGTCCTAAAACGCGCAATTGTCCCAAAAATGTCAGAAATGCTCCAATTGTCCCAAATGGTACCTTTAGTTGGTCGCAATCCTCGCGACAAAGCGAAACGATGCCCGCGGAAGAAGAAGCGGCAGAAGAGGAGGATAATAGTCCGGTGTCGCATACCTAAGAGCATAGGCAAGGGGGGTTAGTTTTCAAAAATCCTTAAAATTTTCACCTTGAACATGTGGTAGCAGGCGACTTGGTGGGACAGTTGACGACACTTCTCGGACACGCCGGGCATCACGCGCACCGTCATCATGGCCGCCAAGAGATCCTTCTCTGCAAAAAAAATCCGATTTTTTCGCGAATTTCTCTCGAAATTTTGGACCCTAATGAACCCTGAAACACACGAATGGACCCCTCAACCATGGCTCACCGGCGTCATAGATCTGCTCCCTGTCCGCCTGCACTTTGACGTGCTTTCCGGCCAAATACTGCGCGCACGCCTCGCCCCGATACGCGATGCAGTCGCCCTTGTGCACCGCCTGCCCGTCCAGCCAACGTCCGTCGCCCGCGTCGCCGGCGTGTCGCATCGGCGCATATCCGGGGCCGCCCGCGGTGTTCGGCACGCGCCAAACATCGTTGGGGTCGCCGGGCGATTTCATCTGAAGCGCGACAAACATACTGTATGATATTCATTCAGTCAGCGGCAAATATTTGGGTTAGAAATTTAGGGCCATGAAACAAGATTACTGTAAGGCGCCAAAGGAGACAACAAAGTTTTACGGTAAGAGTCGAATGCTCAATAATGATTAAGAGAAGCATTGAATGGGAAAAGGTAAAGATAATTTAAGGATCGGATGCAATTTATTCGAGATGGGCTAGAGCTCGTAAATTCCGCGGGAAAAATTGTTTGACTGTCAACTAGTTTTCGAGCTATAAAAGTTGAGGAATTGTCCCATTTCGAGAAAAATAAAAGACATCTCGGCTTGAACCTAGTTAAAAAACACTAGATAAGGGCTTCTCAATTTTGGCACTAATAAGCTATTCAAGACTCTTGATAGTTGGCAAATAATGGATGAATAAAAAAGTGCAAAAATTTAAATTTTCGCCCTTCGTTTGTACCTCCTCCTCGTCCAGGTAGTTGTTGTCGTACTGGGCGGTGTCGTAGTCGGTGTCCGCGTTGGGATCCGCGGGGCGCCGGTGATGAATACGGCTGTGGGACACTCTTCCGCCTCCACCGCCGATGATGGGTCTCTTATTGCCGAGGGATGAGGAAGAGGAGGAAGAGGAAGATGGAGGGGATGATGAGGGGGAAACCTGGGAAAAAGGGGGAACAATGAACGGAATTGAAGGAGAAAGTTGCCGGCAAAACTCCATGGGAAGGGCCAAACTGATGGGGCGGAAGTTGGGGGATCTGTGACTGATTGATCGAACGAGGAGGTATACTTTTGCATTTGTGGATGATAATCTGATAAGACCATGTGAAGCATCGAATAGATCCGTCACTTGATCCTTTTCAAATTTCCTTCGTCCGATCCACTGATTTGATCTTGATAATTCTATAAATTTTCTTAGAAAAGGTGAAAGGCATTTCATAAATTTAAAGTTTGCTTGAAACTTGAGTGGAACTAAAACTAATGGCCTTGCCCGAAATAAATGCGCAAAAAGAGTTCGGGTATGGATTTAGACTTTATTTTGGGTATAATCAAATCAATCCATAGAATTAGTCAGATCTAGATCCCATAGAATAAGATTCCAGACCAATATTCTCTCATTCAATCTGTTCCATAGAACTTCAGAGATTCATAATTTTTCGAGGAATTTTTTGGGGCATTGGCATTTTGGATCATTTGGGGAAGAGGGCACAGACAGAGAAGGACACTGTTAATCCCCAACCCTTTGGGTCCCCGACATTTTTACGGACAAAGATCGGCACAGAAGGCATTGGACAAAAAGGAACAGAAATGTTCTTCGGATTATGGAGGAAATGGAGATGATCCCCCCCCCCCAAAAACTGAGGGAGCGAACAACAGACTTGGTCGTCCTCGGAACTAAAAAGGATTCCGAATCGGCCCAAAAGTGCCAAAAAAAGATGCAGTAAAATGTCGTCAGATTTAAATTCCCAAAATTGAGAAATCTATCATCCAACTAGAATAGGGTTTTAGATTTTATACTGTTTATCGGGTTGATCCCAATTAAAATGACTAAAATACTGTAAATTTGTTTTCCATTTTTGGCAAAGACTGGTGCCAAAAAGGGCTCCGAATCCGGCAAAAAAAGTGCCAAAAAAGGTCCTTCCTCCCCCGAGGGAGGACATCCAATTCCGACTAATGGACTTTCTCGGGGGCAACGGATCGAAACAAAATGAATTTGGATTGGAGTTCATATTGACACATTTTCACCGAAATTTTATGGAGATGGGCCAAATGTGTGTTTGTGTGTCTTTGGCCAATTGCGTTTTGGGGGACAAGGGTGGCCAGATTGGCCAGATTGATTAATCGCCGACGAGAGGGCGGAGGCGGATGGAAGGAAGAAGAGTGTCTGTTTCTGTTGACCCTTCCGCTGCTGGCGGAGGCTGAAAAACGGATGCATGGGGGGAGGGGGAGAAGGGGGAAGTGGTGCCAATCTGTGCAAAATGCCAAAAATTGGGAAGAAAAATGCCAAAAATGGGCGCTTAATTGGAGGGGCAAAGGGACAACCAAAAAAAAAACTTCGTCTTTGGAAAAAATAGTTTCGAAGTTCAAAAATAAAATTTAAAGCCGACGTGATTTTGGACACTCTCGGTATAAGATTTCGATTGGATAGCAACTCCGAGATTTGATTTGTAAATGCCAACCAAACAGGATTCCGTGTGACAGATCCCGGCCTAACTCATTTTTTGGTACCCATACCCTTCCAAGGAATCCGATTATCAAGTCTCAAATTCCCGGCTATATATGAATCTGGATCTGGACCCTCCCGTGATTCATGGTCCTCTTCGATGGAATATCAATGCAAAAAAATGGACCAAAATTGTCCCTAATCATATGAATCCGTTTCTCTGCAGGGAAAACATGTCAAAAACAAAAGGACCATGGAAAGTGATAAGGGTGCCCACTGTGTGGATGTTTTGCCGAAATTGGCCCTTATCAGCAACTAATTGGCTGTGTTCATTTCTTCGCCACTCGGGGGCTCCGTCGAACATCCAATAAAACGCAAAAATAAATAATAAATAAATGTAATGGGATGACTCGAACGATTTGGGTGGTAATGGGGTGGGTAATGGTCATCGGCGGAGGAGGAGGACGGAATGGATGTATTCGACATAGACACCGACCGAGTGAATGGGTCGTCGACGCCTTCGGAGGCCCCCGAGGGGGTCATCGATTGATAAAGGAAGAAGATGGAAGGAAGAGGAAGGAAGAGGAGGAGGAGGAAGAGCATCCGGATGATAGATGGCCGAGCGGAAGATGGACTGACCCCTGGGGGGATGAGCAGAGGAGGAAGGAAGAGGATGAGAGTGAGAGGGGAGGAGAGGGGTCCGGAAGAGGAAAAAAGTTGGAAAGGACGGAAAAGTGATCGGAGATCAGCAGAGGCAGGAAAAATTGGGGAATTATGGACTAATGGTACAATTGGGAATAAGACAGCTAATAGTTTGGACATTTCAACCAACTTGGACCCAAAGGGCACAGGTTTAGGACCAATTGGATCGATTGTTTAACCAAAAGATAAGGGGATGGCCCATTCGGCCCTTTCCATAAGTGCCAAATTCAGGCCTTAAATGTCGGAGGGCAAGGCCCTTAACTCGGTGGGCCTTCCTAGCATCGGGTATTAATTGGCCTAATTTGGACTATGATTCACTGGAGTAAACAACACGAGATTTGTTGGAAAAGTTCCGAATGATTGGTCCATTTGGAAGTGAATTGTCATCAAAAATACTGATTTTGCCCATTTGAACCGAGTTGTTAGGTCTTTTTGGAGAAGTAGGACCTTTAAAGGATGACAGTTGGCCAAAAAATATTTTTTGGCACACTGAGCTTGGGTCAGGGATGAGATGGATAGCCACAAATGCTCTTCTACCCCCATTGGGTCCCTTTGCCTGACTGATGAGTGAGTCCATTGCGGGCCAAGGCCAAGGAAGATGGATCAATTTTTGAATATTAATTCGCTGCGAAACCGCCGAGGGATGGGAAAGGAATTGAGAGAAGATGGAGAAGGAAGAGAAAGCAATTTGGAGCTGTGAAATTCATCTTCTTCTTATGGCCCCCAAAGGGCAAAATTCCAATTATTTTTCATTAAATTTGCATATTTTATGGCCAAAATATGGCGGCCGCCCTTTTGGCCATATGCCCTAAGGCGCTAATTAAACTCATTTCATGGTCTTTGGCCTATTCGGCAAAGTGCCAAACCACATCTCAAAAGTCTCGATAGCGATGCCCTTACTCATCAGAAACCATTCAGAGTTTTCGTAACCGGTTTAATGCTTAAAATTTCGGAAATTTTTAATTTATCCTTAATAGAAAACATTTAGATATACTATGAATAATTTTGGTCACACGGAAGTTTTCAGAAAATTAAACAATTATGTATCATATTCTCGGCCCTTTATGATTTCTAGTCCACTTAAATCTTTTTGTGTCCCCCAAATAATTTCATTTTTGTAATATCGTTAACATTTGGAATTTTTCGGATTTTTCGTATCCTAAAGCTACTTTGCTACTTTGAAAGCTCCTGGATGATCTTTCCATTTATATAAGATTTTTTGCTTTTGGATTTCCAACAATATTTCCATCTCTTATGTCTCCTTTGTTCAAAGAATGAATCCATTACTATTTTAGCATCCCATGATGCCCTCTTGTTAGAGCTTTTTGGCCCAATTTTTTGCTCTTTGTTTGCCAATGGCCAATTCCGGCATTATCCATCGGCCGATGGCCATCATCGGTGGCCATACTTTTCCATTAGCCTCCCCCTCAATCAACAGGTTTGCCCCTGAAAGTGCCATATTGCACCATCGGCATCCATCTATTCCGCATTAATTTCCCCGGGGAAAAGGCAAAAAGTGCCCAATCCGACGCCAAAATGGTAATGACGATGGTATGGAAGAGAGGGAGGATGATGATGATGACCATTTGGGCAGCTGTGGTCGGTCGGCAAAAAATGTCTTCGGTGGATGGTATCCATTTTCGAAGGGTTTAAATGGTCCAACTTTTGGAGAGAATTTTCAGAGTCCAATCATGACTTTTTGTCCATTTCGGGACAATGAACTCCATTTTTGAAGGACTTGGCACTTTTTCGGGACTTTCGGAAATTGAAAGTTCAAAATTTTTGAGGATTTTGAGCATCAGAGGGTATGATACCGTAAGTTCTAAAGGTCTTAAAGTCGAAATTAGGGCCACTGACCCTGAGCACGGCGGTGCTGTTCACGGATCCGGCGGCGTTGGTGGCGGTGCACTGGTAGTAGCCGGAGTCGAGCACGTCCAGCTCCACGATGACCAGCTTGGAGGACATGTCCCGGTGCCGGATCCGGGTCCGCCGGTTCTTCTCCACTGGTGCCAGGTTCTTCAGCCATCTGCAAAAACAAATGAAAAGGGAAAAATCGAAATTTATTCCAATAGAAATAATCGATGGATACAAATGACTCAAATTGATCATCAAATAATACAAAGTTGGCGGAATGGGACAATAAACTGGTCACAACTTTTTTCTGGAAGGGCAGATTTTTGAGATCTTGGTATTAATATGTAGATAGCCCTGAATGTCTGCTACAAAATTGTAAAAATGACCATCCGGTTTGGCTAAGCTAAAAAAAGTTATGGCCATATCTTTGGCCAAAACCACGATTTTAAGCCTTAACTTGGCTATAACTTTTTTCAGCTTGGCCAAATCGGATAGTCTTTTTTGCAATATTGTAGTAGACATTGAGGGCTATCTATTCATAACAAGATCTGGAAAATATGTCTTTTGAGAAAAAAAAAGTTATGACCAGTTTATTGTCTCTGGCGCCATAGTGGCCACGCCATAGTGACCCCCACCCAAAGTTGGCAATAAACTATCACCCAACATGCGCCAAAATGTCCCAAGATTCAATTTAATCAAACTCTAATTGTGCCCAGTCAATGGCCCAATGTTCCTGTTAGCAAAAAAAGCCCGAATTTTCTGAAATAGATATGAAAAATGGTCAAATGTCCCGGTTAATGTCATGGTCAAAAGAATTTTGGCCAAAGTAATCAGCCAAATAAGTGGGAGATTTAAGCAAATTCGTCAAATTGTCCAAAGATGGCCAAATGCCCAAATTGTCTCCAAAAAACCCACGTGAACTGAATGGGCAGCGGGGCGCCTGCGGCCTCGCAACGCATGCGCACCTCGGCGCCCACGGGTCGGGACATGTTGTGCAGGGCACTGGTGAGCCGGATGTACGGCCTTTTGCCGGAGGGAGTGCCGTCGCCCATTCTGAAAAAGATGGAAAAATTAGGTCAATTAAAACGAAATTTTAAATTAAATAATTGCGCTTTCTAATGTATGATTGTCGCGGCCATACAAAAGTTCTAAGTCAAATAACGAGAAAAGGTGTCAACCCAACTCATCACCACCCAACTCATCACCACAGTAATTTGCACCTAACTTTTTTTAGAAACAACTTTATGGAATTATCTTTCTATTAAACGATAGAGCTTTAAAAAAGCTATAATCCCATAAAATTTTGCTCAATTTGGCCAAGTATTAAAAAGTTATGGCCTAAATGATGGGTTTTTGGCCATTTTTTACAGTATTTTGGCCATAACTTTTTAATTACTTGGCCAAATTGAGCAAAATTTTATGGGATTATAGCTTTTTTAAAGCTCTATCGTTTAATAGAAAGATAATTCCATAAAGTTGTTTCTAAAAAAAGTTAGGTGCAAATTACTGTGGTGATGAGTTGGGTAATGATGAGTTGGGGGAGACCCCGTGAAAAATATGGTAATATCATAAAAAAAGCATTAAATTGGTTATAAACCTTACCAAACTCACATGCTTTGGCCAATGATGAAAAGATTTTTGTTTTTTGCTATGATCGGACAAATAAAACTTTATGGCCAAAATGGAACCGAACCAAATGTCTTTTGGAAGCAAAGAATTGTTCTTTAACAAGATTGCATTGTTTTTGGCCCTTTGATTGTTTTGGTTGTATGGAAAATACAAAATACAAAACGCATTTTTGTGGTAAACGGAAGGAAAGGAAGAAGAATGAAGAAGAATGGACGCGGACGGACGGAGACACTCTTCCGCGTCCGTCCGCCCCTTCCCCCCTCACCAATTTTGACCAATTCCCAGGCAAATTAGGGCCCAAGTTCCCCAATGGCCCGGGGGATAATCCCCACCGGCGGGGCCTTCGCCAAGGGCAATTCAGGCGGAAAGTCATCCGCCGGCGGGGATAGGCAAAGCAAACAAAGTCCCAAAAGTGAGGGGATTTGGGGGAAGGGGATAATCTGTGGGCAAAAGGAGGCCCAATGAGCCGAAGGGCACCAAAGACCCATGATTTGGCATTTAGACATCAGGTCTAAACTGAGTGAGAGCTCAGCATACTTAGGATAGGCATATTTTGGTTCCCTGATGAACTGAACTACTAAAAATCTACTGAACTTGAAAAGCTAGTTTTTCTTGATCAGAGCTTGATCCATTCCGAGATGATTCGAACGTTTTTGGCCGGTACCATTGTACGTTCCCTAACTCGAATATTGGCCCTAAGGCCGATGATCGCTTAATTTTTAAGTAAGCTTAATCCCGATTTTAACCATGCTCTTAATCCTGACTCAATCTTATTAATTTTCAGGCTTGGCACCCATTCTGGCCTAAATCCCGGGGCCAAATTCTCATTTTTGGAGAAATTTTGTGCGTCGAATGACACGATTGAAACCCGGAGAAAATCCGAGTTTTCTGGAGAGGACCACATCAAAATTCGGAATTGTCTGGGTGGGTAATAAACTTCTTGCTTGGACAAGGCTATACTTTTATGTCATGATTCTAAAATTTACTCAATATGATACCCAACAACTTCCTACCCCTATGCCCAATTCCTGGATCTGATCACGGGGCATCATGATTTGGTCACCAATTAGTTTTGATCGGGAATGTCATGATCATGATTCATTTCCCCCTTCCCGATGACATTCCAAAGGGGTTCTTTCATTCTTTCTGCTGGTTTGGGGGTTATTTATGAGCTGCGAACAAGGGGGGTCCATAAATTTTCGGTGGTAGTCAATGGGCGAAGGGAAGGGGAGGCAATAAATTAGAATTCGGGGGAGTGGACGGAAGGATGAGAGGAGCGGGAGGCAGGAGCGGGGGCAGACAGGGTCTCGAGAGTCTCGACAAACCCCGCAGGGGCTGAAAGAGTGAGTGTCTGACTCAACGAATGGGGGCAGAGATGTCGAAAATGATGGAGAGTATGTGGGAGAGAGAAGCGGGGGAAAGTGAGTTTTGAAGCGAAGGAGGACAGAAAAGCAGAGGAAGGCGAGTTTCGTGGCGAAAACGCATAATCCATCACTCTCCGCCGATGACGGCGGACACCGCTGCTGGACATCGGCGGCGGAAGACCGGTGGTGGTCGTTGTTATCGCCATAGTCCATCTCCCCGCCGCCGTCGCCGCTACCGGCAGGGGAGGAGAGGAACCTTTCGTCTCAAGTCACAATTGTCAGAGGAGGCGGAGGAGGTGACCGGAAGGACGGGAGGACGACCGAGGGCAGCAGGGGAAAGTCACATTTTTGGCAAATTTGGGCGACATTTTTACGATCTCAAAACTTTTTGCAACATTTTTACCATTTGAAGGTGATACCCAGGGGTACCTAACGTGTGATCGAGAAGTGATCGAGAATGTGATTAATGGGTATGGCCCATAGGATGACTCAATAAAAGAGCTCCCATCCCAAGATCCAGGTTTATTCAGTCTTGTCATCATACTAAGCCCCAGCAGGTATGAGAAGGAACCAATTCCTCCCGAGAATGTTCCCTATTGAATTGTGAAATTAAATCGGATAAAGTGAATGGCAAGATTCCTTGGACCCTAAAGAACTGGTACTGGTACTGGTACAGATCAGATATTTTTATGGGTATTTCGATCATTTAATGGACGCAATTTCATACATTTCGGGCGGACATAGACTTTAAATACATATAGCAACATATGCCGGAAGGGAGAATGGAACCGACTAATTCACTAATGGATCTTTTCACATTTGATTTTTTGGCATTTTTGGTTTTTTTTTCTTTTTAAATATTGGCCATTTTAGAGGGGGATATATTTTTCGATATTCTTTTTGCCTTCTCACCATCGGGGACAATGCCCCTGGTCTCCCCCTGCAAATGGCACTTTTGTCCATTTGATTTTGCCCCCGGGGTTCCATTGGCTCTTAAGTGGCTTGGGTCCATCTCCCCAACATCGCCAATTGACCTCTTCCCCTTCCTCGGATCATCTTCTTCCTCCTCCTCATCGATTCTTCCCCTCATAACGGATGAATAATCCTCATCCGTCATCTCTCCTTCAATCCGATGAGCAAATGCTCACAAAATGGAGAAGGAATATGGGGGAGGGGAAGAAGGACATAGGACATGGGCATATCTCGGCTGATGAACATTTGGATTTGGAATTTGGCCCAATTGATGGGGCCAATTCCAATTCCCTTTTTTGAGGATTTTGAAGGTGTTTTAGAGCCTAAATTTTTAAAAATCTACGATTTTTGAGCTCAACGATAGGAGGTATGTATAACGTGCTGAAAAATCAAAAAAGGAGTTTTTGATTGATATTATGATAACTTGATCTGGTAATTCCCCAATGAAATATATAAGCTAAGAGAAAGACGAAAGACTTTTTGAAGAGGGGGAATTTGGCCAAAAGGGACTAAACAATGGCCAGAGTGGACAGACAACTCAGCGGCAGAGGAAAAGGCCCATTATCGGGGCAAATTGGCCCAGCCAAGAAGACAATTGTCCCCGAAGAGCCACAAAATGAAATGGCAACAAAATCCAATTTGGCCAAATCCCTTTAATCCGTGGCCAAAAGAGTAAAATGACGAATTTGGCAAAAGGGGAGGATGGATGTGATTGATCAATGAGCTGATCAAAGAGGAAAAACTATATTCGGAAAATCTATATTTTAGAAAGTATTCAACATCATTCAACTTCGATTTTCTAACCAAAATGCTGGATAAATCCCAAAGAAGGTCACGCTATCGGCTCTTTTCGAGTTGGAATCTTATTTTTAGCGTTTCAGCTAAAAAAAATTTAGAATTCGGGGCCCTTTTATATATTCCTTTCCGTTTTGGCCAATTTTGGAAATTGTGCCAAATTATTTTGATAAACGCTCATCATTTTTGGCTCATCTGTAATTTCTCCTAAGAGTGCCAAAATGTGGCCAATAATCACAGAAATTTTTTAAATCTAGCTAGCCCACAATTAAAATTTTTATTAAAATTGTTTTCCAAAATTTCGAAAAAAAAAACTACAGGACTAGCTCTAGTGGGTGCAAACCATTCCCCCGCCCCTGCTAGAAAAATGATTAAAAGTTTTTTCAGGTAAAAGTTAAAAAGGTGAATTGGTGTCAAAAGATAGCCCTAAATTTCTGCTATAAATTCGCAAGAATAAATATCCGATTTGGCCATAAAAGTTATGGCCAAGTTAAACCATAAAATCGTGGTTTTGGTCAAAGATCTGACCATACGCTTTTTCACTTGGCCAAATCAGATAGCTGTTGTTGCAAGTTTATAGCAGACATTTAGGGCTATCTTTTGAACCAAATTCTCACTTCTCTAAGTTTTAGGTGAAAAAGTTACAATCATTTTCCTCTTGCGGGGGGGGGGACTGATCTGCTTCGAGCTCTAGTAGTTGTTCTCTGTTTGTGCCAATGCCCAAAGTTGGCCCTTCCGGGCACTCACGTGGCGTTGTAGTCCCCGTAGACCACGTCGTAGTCGCCCGCCGGCTCGATGAACAGTCCGTCGTCGTAGGGACGGGGGCCCATTGCGCCGCCGGAAGAATTATTTGTGGGAAGCGGAAGTCGGAAGGATGAAGAAGATGATGATGATGAGGAGGATGATGGTCCGGAGGCGGAGGCGGATGACTCCTCTACATCGTCCTCCTCCTCCGAATCCGCCAATTCTGTTGGCACATTGTCCAACGATAGTTCTTCCGCTGAAAAGGGATTTTTTGTAAAATTATTTGAAAATTTTTGTACTAGTGCAAGATTTCGAAAATTGAACCGCGCAAAATGCACCAAAAGGCGAAAAACCCTGAAATTCCCATATGAAAACTCCAACATCCTTTCCGGCGCCAAAAAAATCATTGAACTAATAAGCTCGGGATCGGGACCCTGAACTTGAACCTAAATCTGAACCTCGGAACCTCCACCCTCGAAACTTGATTGATCCTTCCAAAAAGGGATTAATTCACTTAATTCCCGAGATCGGATAGCATGTCAATCTTCATTATAGATCGGAAATCTCGGTCGATCCCATGGTTCGATACCATTCATAAAGGTATCCAAATTTGTAAAATTGATTTTGGGTGGAACCCATCCAACTCCAGTGTGGTTTGTGTGTATAGGGAATAATGATGGATCCTTGCGGAACAATGGATGAATCGGGTGCGAGAATTTGCAGAATGTGCAATGAACCTCAACCAAACAGGGGGGACAATGGCCATCGATGGCCAAGTCTTGGCCACCATTGCACTGCTTTCAGTGTGATGGTCAACATGTTTCTTCGGCCTTTCCATTTCCGGAAAAGGGCCAAATCCAAAAGTGGGAGGGTGAATTTGGCACGGATGAATGGAAGAGGTAGGGGAAGGGGAAGAAGTACACACTTGAAGAAGGGTGGAGGGGAACAAATGGAAGGTTGACGAGGGGGGGATTGAGGGAAGAGTGCGCGGACGGATGGGAAGAATTTTGCATTTTGAGGGCCGAGGAGGAAGAACAAGAAAATGGATAATTTGGGTCAATTAATCGATTTGGCCAAAATGGAATTCAGGGACTTCATGTGCCAACGACGATCTAAAATTCTATTGATACTCAAGATTCTCGGTATAGAGTTTCATGATCAAGTCTTGGTATCGGTCTTGAGAAATCCTATTCTCGAGAATCACTATAAGAGATTCAGTGCCATGATGATGATCAGCAAGATTTGGCCAAGGCTTTAGGTAAGGACTCCCAGGGACAACCATGGCCAAGGACGAAAATCCGATCGGTTCTGATCGATCAGCAGTCTCCGCAGCACAGCTGGTTTCTGGGAATCCAGTGAGTTGATTCCGGAATGGTCATTTCCCCTTTGGTCTGGGGATTTTGCTCTGCATCCCCCTTCCCCTTTCCCCTTCCTCCGCTTCCGCGCCGCCGCTTCATCATCCGTTGTCATGGCCAGAGCAGCAGGCAGGTCCATCCATCCCCGTTGTGTGTTGTTCTCATCGGCAAAAATAGCGCCCCGGAGGGCAAATGAGCGAGGGCATTTTAGCGGTGATGGGGGAGGAGGGACATGGGACAACAAATACACACAACAGAGAAATGATGAAGTACAAACAAAATGGATTGAGAGGGGAGGGGGGAAGAGGAGGAGGGGGATGGAGGATGAATGTCATCAGTCTATCCAGGATATAAAGGAGGAGGATGAAGGACGAAGTTCTTCCGGAAGAGGATGAAGAAGAGGAAGGAAGATGAAGGAAGAATTCGTCCATCCTTCCACCCCTATTCATCCTCCTCCTTATCCGCAAGAGCTTTGGGCCCCATTTTCTCTGTTCGTTCCCCCAGGCGCAATTACATGCGCTATGGCCACGACCCCCGAGATGGATGGATGGATGAGGAGGATAATCCAATTGGACGGGATGAGAAGAGTTGGGGGAGGAGGGGAAGAAGAGGGATTAATTCGATTATCGGAAGGGACGGAACGGGTCGATGGGAGGGTGGGGCAGATGAGGTCGAACAACCTCGAGAAGAAGAATAAAGTGATAATTGACCCCTTCTTCCATTTGGCCAGATTTGGCCACTTTCAGGCCAGAAGATGTGTTTTCCACAGTAATACTTCTTATTTGGCATGATTTGGCGGAATATCCACTTCAGAATAGTAGGTCAAAGCATAACTGTATCATCGTTTTTAGTCAAATCTTGGGAGGGGAGGAAGAGGGTATAGTTGGACAAATGACCGTTTCTTGGCCACGTATCCGTGTGATTGGCGGATAATAGTTGCAATTCATACTTACAGACTCCGAAACCATTAATGCCATTTTATCCTAGAATAGGACTTATTTTACACATAAAAAACACAGAAATTCGTGGCGATTTCGCATAATTCGATTTTTGGTCATAAAGTCAGATATCGAGAGGAAGTAGAGTGGACAGGACTTTTCGCTTTCCCCTTCCCATCCTCCCCCCCCCTCCCCC
>LDKF01000572.1:51965-65392 GCA_001026735.1 Rotylenchulus reniformis
CCCCCCCCCCCCCAACCCGCCGAATGCCCCAAAATGGCAAATTGGGGCAAAAGAGAAGGGGAAGGAAGACAAAGGAGGGAAAGAGGAGGGAGGAAGAGGAAGAATCGGGAAGTAATGATGATGAGGAAGAAGATGACCATTGGGGGAGGGAAGAATGGAGATGAATGCGTTGGGTGGACGGGATGGACCATCTCTCGGGAAACAAGCCAAACTATGATGGCCTTTTCGAATCATTTTTGAAGGAGGAGAATGATCAGGCAAATTACTGATCAGTTCCCCGGATTTTGATCAGCAAGCTTTTATCACACTTGATCCAGAACATTGAATTGGGGATCAGCAAAGTCCAAGTTCATTTTTCCTCGAAATTGTTCAGATAGAACTATCGTTATTAGATATAAAGCAGCTAACCCCTCATCAAGATTGTTCGCCTCTAGAGACATCGTTTTCCCACGGAAAAGGACATGGACGGCTGGGAAAGCGAACCCAACATCCTCCGATTAGATCTCGACTGTGCTACCTCTGCGATAAGCCATGGCCTTTCTTAGAGAGCTAGGCTATGCGATCGTTTTTTGCTTCTTTCCATTGGGGCAATGCTCCTCTGACTTCTATGTCTCCTGATCGATCAATGGGTTTTTTCATTAAATCGTGTCCTAGAGCCATGCCTGCGGGCCTTCAGAATGTCTGATCAGATCATTCTTAGGTATGTTTTCATCTGTTGATATTGATTTTCTGCACTTTGGGTCTTTGGCCAGACCGATCGGGTCCAAAGTTCAGCGGGGACCACCATGGAAGGGAATGGGCCCAACAATGGTGGTGGGTGGAGGAGAGTCCAAAAAACGCTTTCCATCCACACAATGATGGTCATTTTCGCGCATCAATCAAAATCATAATTTGGTGTGACGTTGCAATTTTTTGGAGGTTTTGATCACGGGGAAGAGGGGAAGAAAGAAAGGGTGTAACACAGCGAAAAATGGGGAGGGGGGAGAGAGAGAGTCCTCCGATCGGTTCGATTTTTGTGAATGTGTTACCCTCCCCCCCCCCACCCTTTGATCAGGGTCGGAGGAATTTGTTGATGATCGAATTAACCCTTGGGGGAGNGGGGGGGGGGGAGGAGGAGGAAGCTGATGATCACAATTCGCAACTAATGAGGGGACGAACTTATTGGATCAGGTCAGGGCATAATGAATGAATACTGTAGAGAGCACAGACAAAATGGAACGGCAAAGAGGTAAAGCGACCGCAGTGAATGGTCATAAAGGAGAAGAAACCACTAATAAGAGGGTGATCGGAAGGCGAAGAAGCATTTAGAGCGTGATCAGAAAGCTGAAGGAGCATTTTTAGAACATCGAAAGGGCTGAATTTAGGGATGACCAAAAACTAAGAGGGGATCGGAAAGCTGAAGAAGCCTTTGGAAGGTGATGGAAGAGACGAAAAAGCCGTGGGCATGAGAGGAAAAAAGCCTTTATTATATGATCATGAAATCATTGAAGCCTTAGGTCATGATTACAAGTCGGAGAAATTTTTTAGAAAATGATCGGAAGCCGAAAGAGGCCCTAAATGACTGCACTGACAATTTTAAAGCGTGATCGGAGAGTTAATTAGGGTTGCGGTCGGCTTCATGTTTCTCGGGAAAGTGATCCGTGGGCTTAAAGCCCTTCGTCATGAGAGTCCGATCACTCACTTTTCTGTGTTTTGTGGGTCCCAACAATTTGTATGTGGACTGACTGGTCCCCCGTCTCCCCCTTTCCCCGATTCGATGGGTAAATAATCCCACTCACCCATTGTCATTGTCGTCCTGTTTTGTTTGTCGTTGTCGTCGTCGTCGCTGTCCTTCGTGTCCTGCTGTCCTGTCTACAGCTGATCCGATCAATCGATTCTTTGCATTGGGAGACTGATCAGAAAATGCTATTGGCCTGATCAGATGGTTGTCCAGATCAATTAATTCTGATCAGATCCTGGAAAAATGGGGTTTTGATCGATTATTTCGCAAATTTTTGGGACATTTTGGGATATAATCATTCACTACCCTCTGGGGAAGGAAATGGGCACTGGGCTGTGAACGGCACGGGACCTATGGCAGGGGAGGGTAAGGTCTAGGGTCGTGGTGACCCCATTCCCCAATCTCTTCGGGCGAAAAGGTGTCAATTTGCGGATTAATGGGAACGGAGAACCCCCGCCGGAGGGGCAAAACAAACACAGAAAATGCCCAAAATGGCATTTGGACCCTATGAACAGACAAAAAATAATAATTTTGGACCTTAAAATGGTATTTGGACTCTAAAGTGGCCAAAAAAATGTTTTTATGGCTTTAAAATGGTATTATGATCCTTCCGCCCATCATAGAGAAAATGTCGTCCGAAAATGACTTTTATCCTTTCCTTAAATCCACTAAAATTTGTTATGCAATTCTCTGCTGAACAAACCTAAAAATGGTATTTGGTCCGAAGAACACTCCTCCAAGTCATCCAATTATTACTAATCACAGCAATATGTATAATGGATGGGGATTGTTGTTTTGGTACCAAAAATGCGGGGAATCGGCGGGGCAAAAAGGTGTGCCCGGAAGGCATAGATAATGAATTATGGCCCCGGGGGGCCACCATCCATTGTCGTCGTCGCTTTGCCGCCCAATTCATCGGCGAGAAATGAGTAATGAGGGGCTAATGGGGGGGGGGGGGGGGGGGGGNGGGAGGAGGCGAATCGGATGGAGGAGGAGGAGGCGGAGGCGGAGGCCGCCGACAAAACAAATGGCCCCAAACCCAAAACCCCCCAAGGGGAGGGGCGAATGAGTCCCAGAGTCCCAGTCAAGTGAGAGTCCCGTCCAATGTTTGTTTGAGTCTTGCCGATTTTGGGAGTGGAATATGGAGAGTTTATAATATCAATACAATTATCTTAATTAATTAACAATTATCTTAATTAATTGGAAGGACTTGTTTTGAATTCTAGGGGACTCATTTCGAAGGGACCCTATCGGTAGCGAGACTCAATAGACCGACGAGACTCAAACCCAAGGACAATGAGTGATGCCCTTCCTTCCGCCTCCTCCCTTCCCCCTCTCCTCGTCCTTCCGCTCTTCCGCCCTATTGGCCATTAATTTGGGGCCCCGGGAGTGACATTGGCCATAATTCACTTGGGAAGAGATGGGGGGAGAGGGGGAGGGGGGAGCACATCCATTATATTTCATTGGCCCCAGAGGAGGGCGAGAGCTGTCAAGAATTGCCCAACCCGGCGTAAGATGAAGAATGGCCCGGGAAGAGGATAAAGAGGAGGAAGGAGAGGAAGGGAAGAGGAGCAGATTTGCACTCTCGTAGGTGGCCAAATTGAATGCGAAAAATATGTTGCTTAAAGGAGACGAAAAGCGAGTAAAAATTCATAATGTTGGTCCATTGAGGTCCCGTAAGACTCGATCATGAGTCAAGAAGACTCGTCCTTCGGCCAAATGAGCGTGGTCGAGATTTTAGAAGACCAAAGATGTGCATTCACATTATTTGTTTGAAAGGAACAATGTTTTTGATTTTTACCTAATTTTAAGTTGGAAACCCGAAAGTTTCCTCTTTTAAACCTGTGACTAGCTTAGGAAAATAAAGTTTTCAAAGAACAAAAATTCCTTTTTTCGGAGTGCCAAAGGCAAAAACATATCTTTTGCGTGTATGAACTATGAAGAATTGGACCAAGAGAATTTGGAGAGATTTGTCCCCGTTTTTCAAGAAAGATAAGAAAGGGGAGGAAACAGAGGACGGGAAAGGATGAGGAAAGAGATGGCAATGGTCGGAAGGACGAAGATAAAGAGGACGAGGAGGGGGAGGGGAGGGGACACACATCCCCCGCCGAAGGACAAGGGCCATGGGGAGGGGGAAGGATAATTGGCAACGGAGTTGGGTTAAGAAAAATAAATAATAAATATTGGCGGAATCGAACCAGGTCCAAACCGAAGAAAGGCAGAGTTGCACAATTTGCTAGATCGAATGCAAAATTCGTCTCCTGGATCTTTCGGACCCTTTGAAAAGTTCAAAACAGGTCCTAACAAAGTTGTTCTGAAAAATAAAAAATCACCTTAAAGGTCGAATTATATAAAAAGAATATTTAACATCGCAATGGAATCGAACCCAAACCAAATCCAATGGTTTCCAGATTGAAAATGGGCAAAATAGAGGGTAATGAGGCTTTTTTTAAATAGAGGGCCTTTTTGGTCCTTCCCAGATGGTGCCCTTGGAATTTTTCAGCATTTATACACCAACCAAGCATATGATCAGAGAGGCGACTTTTGGGTATACTTTTGTTGCAAAATTTGCGCGGAACTGGATTTTGGTGGGTTTTCAAAGCAAAAAGGATCCTAAAGGCGACTTTTCTGGACGGATTTCTGCAAAAGTCCACGAATTTGCAGCAAATTTGGGGGGTCTTTCCGCTCCTCGCGCATTCGGACTTTGGATGGGGGGGGGGGGNCCCCCCCCCCCCCCCGCGGGGTTGCGCATTGACAAAGATTGACATTGACAGGCGCAGCAAAAGGACGAAATATGGAACGGCAACGGAACCGGGGGAGGGGGAGGATGATCCCGGGGTGTACCAGTCAGTCCCCGAGATAAGACGAGGAGACCAAGACACACACACAAATGGAGAATTCCGAATTGGAAGTGAAGTGGAGAAGGAAAAAGGGCAACAGCAGCGGGTTTTGATCTCGGAAGTTGTGACCTTGTGACATTTCCACTGATGAGCCTCATGATGCTACACTTCCTGAATTTAAATTATGTAATTTGGGTTGCAAAAGTATGGTTCATCTACATATTTTTATCCCAAAAGCAATGATATGGTTTGACAATAAAAGTTGAGTTTGGCGTTATGCTCAAATTTAAAGTCCGTTGGTTAAAATTTCAAATTTTGAATTACTTTGTTGACATTAATTACTTTTTTTCTTTTCCTCTCTTCCTTTGCTTTATGCCTTTAGTGTATTTAGCCATTTCTCTCAATTCTCATTTTATTTCACATTGTATGTTTTTTTATTAATAATCCAGTTTTGTCGATGTCCGCTGCCCTTAGTCGAGTTTTTAAATATATAAGCATCGGATTTTCCAAAAAAAAATCAAATCTTTATTTTATACTATGAATTTTCAATAAAGTGCAATGGATAGTTCAAAAATTTGCATAGATTTCTTTGATTTCCAAAAATTTTATGAACTTATGAGTTATGGCCTTCGTTTTGCGTTTAAAATCGTGCCAAAATATTATTTTCTAAATTTAAATGGGCGAATCATAGCTTTTTCGCTGGGTTGACGAATCGTGGTAGCGCCCAATTAATCACTAATCCCTACCGCCCGAACGGGAATCCCGATTCAATCCCGATCCCGAATGATTTCCAATTTTGTTCGGGTCGGATCCCGTTCGGGAATCCCGTTTCAATCGGTAAAGGGACACTTCGCGAGACCCCAAAAATCCTCGCGAAGTGTCCGTCCCACTTCGCGAGGATTTTTGGGGTCTCGCGAAGTGTCCCTCTCGCGAAATGACCTTTCGTTTTTTTCTAATTTTTTCTCGCGAAGTGTCCTTTTTCTATTATTACCCGGCTATCTATGGCAGCCGTGGGGGGCTTAGGCCAAAAGCCATGTTCAATTGGTGCGGGCGGGATGATTTTTGATTTTTAAATGCAAAAATTTTTAAAGAGAGGGAGATATATTCGCCTTCGGCGAGCCCAACAATAAAAATTTTTGCATTTAAAAATCAAAAATCATCCCGCCCACACCGCCGCACCTAAAAACTATAGAATGAGTGGATATATATGTTGTAGCCGATTCTGCATTTTCAGCCGAATGCGCATTCGGCTAGCCGATATCGCATCGGTGAACCAAACATTTGGCAAACATGGGGGTCAAATGGTTTGAAACCCAAAACCAAATGCTAATCCCATTTGTTTGGGGGTCTACAACTTATTCTGAAAGTTTCAACATATTTTGTTCATCCGAACATGGTCAAAACATCGAATGTATGTTTTTATCGATGTTTTGATGTTCGGATGATGTTTTGACCATGTTCGGATGAACAAAATATGTTGAAACTTTCTGAATATGTTATAGACCCCCCAAACTAACGGTTTAGACTTTTGGCTTTGGGGTCCAAACCATTTGACCCCCATGTTTGGCAATGTTCGACTCACCATGCGGATATTTTGTGATTTTTGGCGGATATTTTATCCGGATATTTTGCGATTTTATATGGATATTTTTTCAAGCCCTATCCATAACTATCCCAGCCCTACTTATACATTTTACGGCATCAACCAAAATCGGAAAAATTGTAATGTTGTAAATCTGGACATATAAGTACATACCGTATATGCTGTTTTTATCGCTCATGGGCGAGTATTTTTCAACCCTTTTTCAAAATGGGCGATTGTTGGAGCGTGGGCGATTATCAAAGCGAGGGCGACTATTTTTCAACTATTTTTCAGCGGGGTGGGCGAATATTTTTCAACCTTTTTTTGGCATTCTGACAAATTTGAAAAAAATTTCTGGCACGAATCAATTTGAAAAAACATTCTTTTAAAGGCAGACAAAAACAATAAAAGCAGTGCAAAAGGGGGGCGGTGGCAGAAAACCGACACCCAAAAGACCGACACTTTGAAGATTGAACCAAAAACTTTTTTGTTAGACCAGTTAGACCAAAAGAAAAATAAAATGAAAAAAACCAAAAAAAAATAAAAATGAAAAAAACCAAAATTCGGCATGAACTTGATTTTTTAAGAAAAATTCTAGTGTTTTCAGAGGCATAGGGTTTTTCGGATTTTTAAAAATTTTTATATGTCTTGGATTTTCCAACATTATCATAAGTTTCGAGGGTTTTTCGGAATTTCAAATTTAACAGGCCTGGCATTTTCCAAAAATTTTCATAGATCTCTAGTTTTTTTCGGATTTTCCGGAAATTTTTAAAAACCTTTGATTTTCAGTTCAAAAATTGGTTTTTTTGAAAAAAATTTTTTTAATAAATCCGAGCGGAGATATTTAAATATATTCTTCGTATTTCATTTAATTCTTACTTATTCTGCGGCCGCCAGAGCAAGGCCGAATTGCATGAGCTCCATAGTTTGAATGTGTTTAATGAAACGAAAAGCACTGTTTGGGTTATAACTCGGTTCAAACGGAACCTAGAGAAATGATTTTGATGTGAAAAGATAGAAATAGTTGTTAGCTACAAAATGAGCCTAAGCTTATCCGAATTGGCCCAGTCTAAATAAAGTTATGGCCGAAATATCACTCGTATCGGCCAATTAACATAAAAGTACCGGTACGGATGATTATTTTGGCCATAACTTTATTTAGACTGGGCCAATCCTGATAAGCTTAGGCTCATTTTGTAGCTAATAATTAGCTCTATTTTTCACACCAAAATCATTTTTCTAGGTTTCGTTTGGACCGAGTTATAACCCAAACGGTAATTTTCGTTTCAATAAACACATTCAAACTATGGAGATCATGCAATTCGGCCTTGCTCTGGCGGCCGCAGAATACCTATTTTTTCTTTTTCTATGTCCATTCACTATTTTTATAAAATACTTTTTTTCCATAACTTTGTTCCGGCCAATCGTCCTCCCACGACCGAATCCTGGACCAAGGTTGGGCATGGGTCTGCTCCAAGAGGGCCCGGCATGTATCGAGACGAAGGGTGCCAAAGATGTATGTTATTTTTTTCCTAATCGCCCATGGGCGATTATCAAAGCGGGGGCGAGTATTTTTCAACCATTTTTCGAAATGGGCGATTATTGGAGCGTGGGCGATTATCACAGAGTGGGCGATAAAAACAGCATATACGGTATTTGAATTCAAAATCAGGACGGATGATGCATATCAAAGGGCAAAGAGGGATTTGGACAAAAAATGCATTTGATTGTTTATCAATGACCCTTTTCGTAATTATTTAATTTGCCATTATTCCCTTCCAACTTTTGATCTCGCGATTCGTGTCTCATCCCAACCATTAGACATATTTGCAATCGGCACGCTTTGCATCCGTTGCGATTCCCTTCTAAATTTGCAAAAAGCGAATATATATTATATAAAACAGGGTTTTTTATTTTAAAAGGTTAGGACTTCAAAAAGGACAGCTACCCAGGGCTGTGCACGGGCCTGCTCCAAGCCGGCCCGGCCCGGACCTCAATAAAAAAAAGCCCGGCCCGGCCCGTCGACTACCAAGCCCGGGCCGGCCCGGATAGGCCCGGAAAAAATTTTTTTCCCAAATTTTTCCAAAAATTTTTAAAATTTTTCCAAAAAATTTTTGGCAGTATTTTTTACCATTTTTAAAAATCATATTTTTTTTATCGAAAAAGGCATAAAAATAACAAGCATTACGAATTCGAATAATATATTTTGTCAATTCTAACATAATTGAAAAATTTTAATCACCGAACAATTTTTCAAAAAATTTTAACTGAATTTTAATTTTATAAATTTTCATGTGCTATTATAATTTGGTAATATTTTCCCCCCTAATTTTGCCAATAAAAGTTCCCACTAAAACGCTTGGTTTATGTACTTTGACTTTCTATATGTTGTAGCCGATTCTGCATTTCAGCCGATTCTGCATCGGTGAGCCGAACATTGCCAAACATGGGGGTAAAATGGTTTGAACCCCAAAGCCAAAAGTCTAAACCGTTAGTTTGGGGGGTCTATAACATATTCAGAAAGTTTCAACATATTTTGTTCATCATCCGAACATCAAAACATCGATAAAAACATACATTCGATGTTTTGACCATGTTCGGATGAACAAAATATGTTGAAACTTTCAGAATAAGTTGTAGACCCCCAAACAAATGGGATTAGCATTTGGTTTTGGGTTTCAAACCATTTGACCCCCATGTTTGCCAAATGTTTGGTTCACCGATGCGATATCGGCTAGCCGAATGCGCATTCGGCTGAAAATGCAGAATCGGCTACAACATATATAAAAAATCATCTCCAAAAGTTCCGACAATTTAAAACAATTTTCAAGTTTTTTGATTAAAATTTTAAAAATATTTTAATAAATTTGATTAAATTTTAAAAATAATTTATTAATAATAATAAAAAATTTAAAATATTTTTTAAAATTTCATTTCATTTTTTATTAAAAATTTCAATATTGTTGGGCTGTGGTCAGAAAAATTTCCCCCTACCGGGCCTATCCGGGCCGGCCCGGCCCGGACGAAATCAGGCCCGGCCCGGGCCCGGAGACACCTAGGCCCGGCCCGGGCCGGGCCTCCGTGCACACCCCTGCAGCTACCGTATTTTTCTTAAAATAAGGGGTGCCTTATTTTTTCAAAGTACTTCCATGGTGCCCCTTATTTTCGGGATGCTCGTTATTTTAGAGATTCCCTTATTTTTCAAAGGTTATTTTGGGCTATACCTCCTCAGAAATCCTTCTTCACTCAATTGTCGATCATTCATTTTTTTCATTTTCTCGCAACACCTAGCATTGATTTCCAAAAAATAAAAAAAAAGGTAGAAAACTTTCGAAATCCCTTTTTTAATTTTTCAACGCTTCGAAAGCGAACAAATTCGAAACCAAACAATTGCTTCGAAAAAGTAAGTAAATCATACTTTTCTGGCCTAAAAACAAAAACCTTCCAAGATTGTTCTAGAGATCGACTTAATCTGAAAAAGTAAGAATGCATGCCTGTACGCAAGGCTCTTTGTACCTGTATTTTTCCTGTATTTTTATACAGAAAAACATGTGCAGACTAGGAAATTCTAATACAGTTACAAAATCATATAAAAGGTTTTTCAAAATTCCGATCTCTAGATTGTTCCATTATTTTATAATTTTAAAGGTTTAAAATTGACAAAAAGAAAAAACAAATGTACCAAAATTATTCATCCAATTTATAAAAAGACAATATTTAATTCTATGGAAAATAAAATTTTAAATTCTCTGGCACTTTTCGTCGTTTACAAAGAATGCCCCTTATTTTAGAGATGCCACTTATTTTTTCAAAGTCCATCAAGGGGGGCCCTTATTTTAGGAAAAATACGGTATGTTGTATGTGCCACCTTTGTTTAAAGTACGATGAATAAGGCGAGTATAATTAGGCAAATGTCTATTGTTTCCTGACCTCATAACTAGGGTTGCGATTTATGTATACCGACATAAAATCGTAAAATACCGGTGAAAAATCGAAAAATGCCGGAAAAATTGGAGAAAATATCGACATAAATTGGCCATTCTTAGGGGTGTATTTTTCAAACTTTCGCTAAAATTCATTTTTTAAATGTACATTTTACAAAAATTTGAATATTTGTTTGACCCATTTCTAATAATTTAGCAATTCTTTGCATATGAACCATTTTTTTAAATCTTTTTTACTAAATGTAGGGGGTGCCGGAGAAAATTTTGGAAATTCAAAAGAAAAATGATCATTTTCTTTTAAAAAAAAATAAAATTTCGAAGAAAAAAATAATAAAAAGTTCATTAAAATGCCATTCTTAGGGGTTATTTTTGGGTTTTCCAAAAAAGGGAAAATATCGGCAAAAATACCAGCATTACAAGGAAATATATCGATGCAATACCGAAATAACGGCAAAGTCCAAAATACCGGAAATACCGACATAAAAGGGTTGTACGACATTTTCGACTATTGCTATAACTCGGTTCAAACCAAATCTAGAAAAATGGTTTTGATGTCAAAAAATAGAGCTAAAATTTGGCTATAAAATTATTCTAACTTGTAAGCCAGAATTGGTCCATTCGGAACAAAGTTATGATCAATTTGATAATTTGGCCAAAAACACTATTTTGGGCATATCTTTTTTCACAATAATCCAATCTGTGTGTGTGTGTGTTTAGGCCAGGGGGTGTGCACGGGCCGGCTCGGAGGCGGGCCGGGCCTAGGTGTCTCCGGGCCCGGCCTGATTTTGTCCGGGCCGAGCCGGCCCGGTAGGGGAAAATTTTCTGACCGCAACCCCAAAAGATTGAATTTTTTAATAAAAAATGAAATGAAATTTTAAAAAATATTTTAAAAAATTTTATTGATAAATTAATTTTAACATTTAAAATTTTTTGAAAATTATGAAAAAATTTTCAACTGTATCGGAACTCATTGAAGAGGAATTTTTATAATTTTTTATAGAAAGTCAAAATTATTAAGCGTTTTTATTGAAGTTTTATTGGCAAAATTAGGGGAAACATTAACCCTATTTATCAGCCTATGAAAATTTATAAAATTTTAAAACAGTTAAAAAATTCTGAAAATTTTTTGTTCATTAAATTTTTTAAGATGATAGAAAAAATCAAATATATTATTTGAAATCGCAATTCTTGATAGTTATGTTTATTTTTTTTAATTTTGGGTAAAATATGATTTTTAAAAATGGTAAAAATTTTGCCAATTTTTTGGAAAAATTTTAAAAAATTTTGGAAAATTTGGGTAAAAAATTTTTTCCGGGCCTATCCGTGCCGGGCCTGGTAGCGTACGGGCTGGGCCGGGCTTTTTTATTGAGGTCCGGGCCGGCCTGGAGCAGGCCCAAGCATAGTCCTGGTTTAGGCTCATTTTGCATCTAAATATTGGCCCTATTTTTGACTATCAAATCGGCCTCAAATGTCGGCACACCCATAAAATGTTTATTTTTGACTCAAATAAAGCTAGAAGTGCTTTTATTTGATTTTCAGGCACTTTTGAGCCTCCGCAATCGGTATTTTCCTTTGCCTGTTTGATGCCCTAATGATTAGGGAACGGAAAAATATGCAAATGCATATTTTTTGCAGGCTCAGAACGGCCTGAAAACCACGTAAAACACATTTTAAAAGGATTTGAACCTTCTACAATGATTTTCTAACTGCATATTTTCGATTTTTTGCGCATATTTTTGCACTTTTTGGCGCATATTTTTCCGTTCCCTACTAATGATGAGGTTCAAATTATATTGATTCAGCATTTTTGGCTCTACATCATTCATCATTTTCATCAATCAGTACAAAGAATTACTGGAAATATGTTCATGTAAATCCTTGGGAATCGTCGTCGTCGTAGTCTTTCTTCTTTGCAGTCCAATCAAGTTTACAACACATCAATCAATTCAAAATTCAAATCCTCTCAATGATGGAAAATGGACAAATCCCAGCCAAAACTCATATGATTTGGGAGATGTGCCACAACCCATAATTCATCTGATTTGTTGCCTGAGGCTCTGCCACAATATATAAACTCGGATCAGCAAAAATTCTATGATTTATAGTTTTAAGTACATACATATAGTCGAAATAAATCCTCAGTTTATCGTTCGTAAAGCCAAAAAGCCCATCATTTGGATTTTTTCTTTCTCTTTCCACTCCACGCATTCCCCAAAAAAACTTAACGAAAATCGGGTTTTTCGAGAAATTCCAACTTTGGTGAAAATTTGGAAACAAAAAATTGTACATATCATTAGAACCAGCATGAAATTCTGATTAAGAAGTGCCCTTTATACCTTCGACATTTCGGGCTTAAAAAAGATTATTTTTAAGCGAAAAAAAAAGATTATTTTTAAGCGAACCAACAACAGTTCAATCGTCCATTTTTGTTGGCTCAAATGGTCTACATACCGTATTTTATTTTTCCTATTGAGACACCCCGGGGGTCTTATTTTACAACCTACCTCCAGCCAGTGCACCGATTTTCACCCCCGCGCTAGAAAAATGATCATAACTTTTTTCAGATAAAACATATAGAAATGAGTTTGGTGTCAAAAGATAGCCCTAAATGTCTGCTATAAACTAGCAGAAAGAATCATCCGGTTTGGCCAAGCAGAAAAAAATTATGGCCAGACCATTGGCCAAAACCACGATTTTATGGCTTAACTTGGCCATAACTTTTTTCTACTTGGCCAAATCGGTTAGTTGTTCTTGTGAGTTTATAGCAGACATTTAGGGATATAACTCATTTCTCTATGTTATCTAAAAAAAGATGATCATTTTTCTAGCGCGGGGGTGAAAACCGTTGTTTCGCCTCCAGCAGAGGGGGCTCATCAAAAAGGAGGCTCTTACTGTGGAAAATATGGTAAGATATACTCGTGGCCATAAAGAATGATTTTATTCAAGCTATATTCTGAAGCAAAAGAAAATAATACAAAAAGGAGAGAACGGAAAAGAAATTAGTATAGAACAGGAATTCGCTTCGACTTATAGATCCAAAAAATTGGAACATTTTTCATGGCCACGAGCATATAATAAATTTGCCCAAAAACCATATTGTGGCTCCACTACAATTTGGCCCCGAAAAACGAAAATTCGGCTAAAAAATTTCTATAATGATAAATACGAAAAATTAAAGAGAAAAAATGAAAATTTAAATTTTTTTAATGCTATTAATTTGCGTTTTATTTATTGGTTGAGTGATTTAATTTATTGCAGCAAAATGTCCAATCGCAAAAATCGTCACATAAATTTACCTTCTCTATTACTATCCTTATCGTAAACATATTTGAAATTTTTTT
>LDKF01000573.1:11231-23625 GCA_001026735.1 Rotylenchulus reniformis
AACCAACCGAGCTTAACAGCAGCAAAAGACAAAATGCCGATTCCCGAGGCAATTGAGTGGCCCAATCAGGAATATGACGAGGGAACGACCAGAAGGATGGTGAAAGAGATGGGGGAAGAGCTGGGAATTTTAACAAAGGGTTCAAAAGATATTGGAAAGTGCTGGAGAAGGGGTTTAAAAAAGATCGATCAATGGAGATCAATCTGCAGACTATTGATTGATTGACCTATTAATCGATTTATTGATCGATTAATTTATAATTCGATTAAAATCGTTTCAATTGATAATGAAGTTGCTTAATTACATGCTTTTTTCTAAAAGTGACGTTATTTTCCCGTTTTACAATGTAAAATATAAGATAATGAACATATATTTGGTTGCCATTTTTGTTAAAAAATTTATAGGAATTAAACATCACCTTTAAAAATGCTTCAAATCTATAAATAATGAAGTGTTTTAAAGAATCTTAAGAAAGATTACAATCCAACAATAGGTTCCCTAATCATTATCATTTATTGCTTTTTCACAAATGATTCTTGTAATAAAAATTAAATGAGTAAGCAAAGCTGATGTAAAATGCGCGTCAGAAAAATGTGAAAATCTGACTTCGTCATTTGAGCCTATAATTTTTCGAAACGATTTTTTACTATTTAAAATTGAAAAGAACAAAGTACACTAATCAGCTTATGGAAAATTTATATTGCACAAAATCGTTTCAAAAAATTATAATTTAAAGGGAATTCCACATTTTCTGACGCGCATTTTAAAGCCAGATTGCTGGGGGTGTGGGAAGAATAGGACCACACAAAGAGATATACATACAACTGCAGAAATGAGAAGAATTTGACATAGAAAAGGGAAAACTGACAAGAAATCAAGTTTTTTTTTGTTGTTGTTGAACTTAAACAACGAATAAATTAAGAGGGATTATTGTTTAGAACCACTCACTCCAAGCCTTACCCTATGGGGCTGACAAATGAAATGACAAATGACATATTGAAAGAGAGAAGAAAAGATGTCGTGATAGGAGAGTACTGTAAGGGACCCCGTCCCTGTCCCCGCGAAGGTAGCAGTCTCCCCGTCCCCGCGGGGAATTCCGCCACCCTAATCTAAACATTTAGACTCATGGGCTAAATTAAATTTAAACTTTTATATTATTGGAAGCAATTTGGAAAAATAAACCCGCCTCTCCCTACAACTTCCCCCTCTTGGCATAGCACTTCTGCAACATAACAAATCAGCGATGGTCGAATTGCCTGGAGTTGTTCCACCACATTGGCCTGGTTGAGCAAGTCCAGCTCTATGGGCCAAAATCTTCACATTGATACAATGTGAAGAGCTTCAATGGGTGAGAGGCCGAGTTTGTTTTAAGGTTTAAAAAATAACACACTCTCTGGAAAAATTTAAAAAATAATAAAAAGAAAGAAAAATTTTACCAATAATAATCACGGAATAGACAATTTTTCGGCATAATTTCCTTAAGATTAAGAAAGAGAAGAAAGACTTTCTTCTTAATTTTTTAACAAGAATTCAAAAAATTCTCCGGCGGCCATTATCGGATCCGCCGGAACCTAATTCAAAAAGTGCATTTTTTCTTTTGCAAGCTTTGATTTATGCCTTTCCAACCCAGAATTATTCAAAAAGTTGTTCATTGCAGAGAAATATTAAGTATAAATTTACTTATTACATTTCTTGTATATTTTCAAGCCTTTTAAAAGGGCGCCGGTTTTTGCCAGGATTTTGAAAATTTTTGTCGGAATTTTGCCGGGGTTTTTTATGGCTGGTTGTTTAGAGATCGCTACCTGCTTCTCCGCCTCTAGATTCTAAAATATCATTTCTATTTCGGTTCATTCTACTCGTTAACAAACTCGGCCTCTCCTCTCACTCACTTGAAGCCCGAACCCCGCCATCTTCCTCTTCGACCATGAAGGTCACCCGGTAAATGGAAAAATAATTTCATTTTCGTTTAGTAAATTCGTGTGTCGCATCTCTCATTTTATTATACCAAAGAGTTTCCGAAAAGCAAAGCCAAAAGAAGCAACAAAATGAATGAAGGGGAACAATAGAACTGGGTTGGTTGGCTCGCATACTCGATTTTGAAGATTTCCGAAGGTGGAGGGTTGCGGTTGCAAGAGTCGAGGAGCAGAGTGCCAAAAAGTTCGAGGGCGGAGCAGATTTTCAATCGGGGAACGGGAGTTCCCCCGAAAGGTTCGGGATCAACGGAAACTGGGGCAAATTTGTTGGGAGAGGTATGACCAGGCCCGTAGCCAAGGGCCTCCTGAAAATAATGGGAAAAAATACGAAAAATTAAAATTTTTCGGGGGTCAGTGGAGGAAGGGGAGAAAAAATTGAAAAATTCAAAGAAAAATGACCATTTCTTTAAAAATGCATTATTTAAAAAATGCAAAATCAGTGGGATCGACTCAACTCTGGGCCCAGTACAACTGGATCTCAGAGCCCATAACTCGATTCAAACGCAACCTAGAATATGGGCTTATTTATCAGAAGATAGAGCACAAAATTAGCTACAAAATAGTCGAAACCCATTTCAGATTGGCCCATTGTGAAAAAAGTTATGACCAAAATATTACCAATTTATTGAAGTTCGGCCAAAATGGGAGTATTTTGACTATAACTTTTTTTTTTAATTGACCGATCCGAAAGGGGTTTCGACTATGTTGAGCTAATTTATGATTATCTTTTGACACAGCTCATTTTTCTATGTTAAGCGACTTATAAGCTCGGGGGCCCAGTTGTACCGGGGCCCAGTCGACCCCGGCAAAATCAGTCCTTTCGCATTGTCGAATCTTCATTTCCCCTCTTCTCTTGTAGAGCTTCTAGGTTCATTCGCGACATAACACCGTTTGATTTGTGGTAGTCACGATCCACTCGCAATAGTTACTCACACGCGTGAACACACCTGAAAATGACGAACGAAAAAAGCCAAAAAATCCAATGGAGATCTTCGAAAGGAACTCTCAAAATTGCTAATAAGTTACAGGGCGATAAACATACCTTATTTTCTCTAATTTAAGGGTATATCCTTAAATTTTTCAACCCCTTCAGCTGGAAGTTACTCTTAAATTAGAGATTACCCTTAAATTTTCCAAATTTGAATTGTTCTGAATATAATTTCAGTACAATTCTCATTTTCCTCTAAAAGCTTAATGGACTGTTGTTGAATCATTTTAAAAAAAAAGAAAATGGTCCAACTCGTCAAAAATTTCTCCGGCTGCCCCTATCGGGACCGCCGAATTGGATCAAAAGCAGTCAAAATCACACCAATATTTATTAATCATAATTATAAAAATTGGCAATTTATCAATCACAATTTTGACATCAAAATTTGATAAAATATCGTCAAAATTTTGATATCGTCCGGTCTCTAGTAATTACCCTTAAATTAGAAATTACTCTTAAAATTTTCAACCTCTTCGAAAAGTTACCCTTAAATTAGAGAAAATAAGATACCGTAAATGCACTAATAAGTAATAATAAGATCGGGGTCTTATATTTTTCAAATCCCCTCAGAGGGGTCTTATAATAGAGCAGGGTCTTCTATTCGAACAGGGTCTTATAATTTTCAAACCACCTCACGGGGATTGGAATAGATAATTGCTTAATTATCACTTATTTTTTGAAAATTTTTTTAAAGAATAAATTTTTTCTTTCCGAATCCAGTCAATTAATTCCCTATTAAGATTTTTGTCGCGCAATGGTCGATCGGATCCTTCTAATCGTTCCTTTGATTAGTTTGGATGAATTTTCCCTGAAGGAATTTAATTTTCTCTTATAAAAAAACTAAAGAGTTACAAAAGATGGAGTTGATTTTCCTGATCGATCCATGATTTTTGTCGAAATTTCCAAAAAATTACAAAAATTATAAAACATATCTTTTGAAAATCATTATTAATAAATAGAAGCCAGAAATTATTGAATATTGATTTTTTTCGAATCGAAAAAGTATACTTAATACAAAAGGAATAGATCCGCCATTTTTGTAAGTATTGAATCGGAAAAAGCGGAGAGAATAATGAAAAGTGTAATAGTATTACAATTAGAGAATCAGAATCACTTTAAAATAAATTTTTAATGGGGAATTTCAAACTTCCAATGACTGCAATTTTGTCTGTTAATAGAAATGGGTCTTATAATAGAGCAAGGTCTTATACTAGGGCAGGATCTTATCATTTTCAAACCCCTTCAAAGGGGGTCTTATATCAGAGCAGAGTCTTCTATTCGAACAGGGTCTTATATTAAAGAAATGCGGTGTGCATGTTTTATAGTAATTGTTAGCCCATTGTATTGTACTGTATTATCTCTATTAAGAGCCAGAGATACCGCCCATTCTATCCTTCGGGGCAGTGCACCGGTTTTCACCCCCTCGCTAGAAAAATGATTATAACTTTTTTTCAGGTAAAACATAGAGAAATGAGTTTGGTGTCAAAAGATATCCCCTTATAAACTTGCAGAAAGAATTATTCGGTTTGGCCAAGCAGAAAAAAGTTATGGCCAGACAATTGGCCAAAACCAGGATTTTATGGCTTAACTTGGCCATAAATTTTTTTCTACTTGGCCAAATCGGTTAGTTGTTCTTGCAAGTTTATATCAGACATTTAGGGATATCTTTTGACACCAAACTCATTTCTCTATGTATTACCTGGAAAAAAGTTATGATTAGGGAGCGACATTTTAGGGAACTTCACTAAGCCAAAATAGGGACCTATTAGGGAGCAAAAAAGGGCCCAAATAGGGAGAAAATAGGGAGCTATCTAGCGAAAATAGGCAAAAATAGGGAAATTTTTTCCCCAAAATATGAACTAAAAATTCAAAATTTTTTTCTAAAAAGCGTATCAAGCCTTTTTAAAACGAAATTAACCATATCTTGAGATGTTTTCAATATAAAAATTGAAGATTCACAATAAATATTTTTAAAAAATTTCGAAATTTTTTCAAAAAAAAAATGCGAAAAAAATTTGAGTAAAAAACTAAAAATTATCCCAAAATTGTGGGAAAAACTAAAAATTTTCCAAAAATTTTTCGGAAAAAACTAAAAAAATTTTTCCAAAAAATCTAAAATTTTCGGTTTTTATTGCATTTTTGTGAAGAATTTCTTAAAAAATGGGCAAAATAGGGAAAAATAGGGAGAAAAGTCACGAAATAGGGAAAAATCCAGCCGGGCTTAAGAAATAGGGAAAATAGGGAAAAAAAAGTTCATCAAAATACACTTAAATATGTCTAAAAACGCGTTTCTGAGCATTTCCCTACGATTCCATGTCTTTTTAAAAAATAGGGATTTCCCTAAAATGTCGCTCCCTAGTTATGATCATACCGCGGGGTGAAAACCGTTGTTTCGTCTTCGGGGTATCCATCTTTGGAATTAATTTTTTTTTAAGATTTACGATATGCATAGATTTATCAGAAAAAGCGTATAAATTAAAAACAGACTTGTCAGATTTGTGAGAAATAAAAAAATTAAAAGGCACAAACTCACTTGTTTAGTTTATACATGTAAATTTTTCAATTATAATTTTTTGTATTATACTACTCACTGGGAGGCAAACAGTGCTTGCCGAAGCCCATGGAAGCGATGCCAATCTGTTCCCACTGGACGGGGCCCTTCTTGATCAGCAAAGGTCCTCCGCTGTCGCCCTGGAATTAAGAAGCAATGCGAGAGATGAATTTACTAAGGTTGGTCGAGATGATGATACAATGGTCGAGATGATGAATCAATCCCGGATCTCGATACCGAGTTGATCAATTTCGAAGGATCGGATTATCCAAAATTCGGATTATCCAAAAAAAATTCAGGATCAGGATTATCCCAAAATTTTTTCGTGATTTTCGCAAAAATCGTTAAAAAATTCTTAAGCAGAAAATTCAATGTCAAAGCTTTTTTGTTCTTTTTAGTACCTTTCTTTTATGTAGCTTTCCAAGTTTCCAACCACTGTGTTCATTCATTCGAATTCATTCGAACTCTTTCATTCGAACTCTCAATGGAGTCAGCTCTTTAGCGTCCAAGCTCCGGGAGATCCCAGAAGATAAAACTTTTTTTTTAAAATTTTTGTTAGCTTAAACTTAAACTACAAATAGAAATAAATGTATAAAATTATACTTTATTTTACAGCCTAGCCAATTTTTCGCTTTTTCCTTCAAAAATTTAAAACTTGCCAAAACACGATTTTTCGATAAATTTCCGTAGATTTTTTTTGTTAAAAGTTGGACTTAAACTAAAAGTGAACTTTTTTATTTTCAAAAGAAATTTCATTCAAATTCCCTTAAGAATGTAAGAATAAAACCTGCCAAAAAATGATCATATTTTAAAGTCAAACCTTTCAAAAATATTTCTCCTCAATTTTAAAAAGAAAAATAAGAACAAATTTTCATTAAAAATTATTATGTTTTTATTTTGAGTTTAAGCAAAGGTCGAGAATCAGATTAATTCTCGAATTTTTGTCTAAAATGGTTCTACTTTCCGAATTCGAGCTAAAAAGATTAAAAATCCGAAAACTGAGTATGCCCTCGTGATTATCACCATCGAAAAACCCTCCGAAGCTACAAAAAATCGAAGAAATTAACGAAAAAATCATTTATTTTATTTATTTTTAGAATTTGTATTTATAATTTGTAATCTCGCATTTTTCCCTTCATTCACTTTTACAAAGGATAAGATTGCACTTTTTAACGACCCAGCACCCAGCACCTCTAAAAACTACAATACACCGGTACTAGGGTTTAAAAAAGTGCCAAATGCAAAGGCTTCGCCTAAAACTTTTTTATTAGACTAGTTAGTCAAAAAGTATAAATGGCAAAGTTGTGCAGAATTTTATCTGATTTGAAGTTATCCTAAATTCGGCCAGAAAGTTCGAAATTTTCCTAAATGCCGAAAAATACGATTTTTTTCGAACTTTTTAGCCTAACTTCGAAAAAATAAAAATATCTTTCAAATCAGATAAAATTCTGCACAACTTTGCCATTTATACTTTTTGACTAACTAGTCTAATAAAAAAATTTTAGGCGAAGCCTTTGCATTTGGCACTTTTTTTAACGTCCTAGCACCCAATACGCCTAGTCTACAGTAATTAATACAGCATAAGGGTATTCAATGAGTATCCATAAGTACAAAGAAAAACAATATGAAGCGAATGATTTTCCCTTCTATCTTAATTATCTTTTCGCGATGAAGAAAAAAAGGAAAATCGAGAGATAACATTAACAGACACTGTAAATTCGGTCAGAGAAGGTTCTTATGGATACCCAAACAAATTCCAATCTATTCATAATTATATTAATACCCCGCATATCGTTGTCGCATCGACGCCCACAGTGCACACATTTTTATGTTCATCGAATAAATTGAAGCTAAAATAAGAAATGCATATAAGAGATGTATATTAGAGATCCGCCCTGGGTCTGGGCCCAGCCTGTGTTTTTCTGGGGGTTTTTACCCAGAAAAAACCAGACCCAGGCTTTTTTGAAACCCAGAGCCCAGACCCAGGTTTTAGAATTTTGCCGAACTCTAATGTCCGCTGAAGGTCGAGTTTCAATTTTCCGATTTCTGAAAGGGAAACATTCTCTTCCTATTTAGTGGATCGATTCCGTTTACCATCACCTATGAAGTCTAGGACTGCTCGAACCCCAAATTTCCCAGTATAGGAGACCCAACGGCGAGCTCAATATTAACAAAGTATGTGTAAAAAATCAAAAAAATTTTAGCACTCAACTTTTGAACCGTCTAGCTAGAAGTATTATGTTTTTTACATGTTTTTATAGGTTTTTTTTAGTTTTTATTTACTTTTTAAATGATTTTACGAAAAAAAAATTTTCAATTTTTGAGTCAGCGTCAAAAAGTTGCGCTAGGGTGATGGTTTTTAGATGATTTTACGAAAAATTACTTTTTTAAAAATAGGGGCAAAAAACTTAATTATTACCGGTGAGTCCCATTTTGGTGCATCACGCTCTCTAGTAGGCATCTTAGCAGGGGTGGACGCAATCAGATTTTTTAAATCTGCAATTCGCAATCCGCAATATGCAACAAAAAATTTCATCCAAACCCAAAAAGGCCGCAATTTCCGCAATCCGCAATTTTACGAAAAAAATTCCAATTCCATTATAAAAAATTTGCTTCGTTTTTTTTAATATTTCCGATATTTAAAAAAAAAGTAAATTTACCATTTTTTTTACAATACACTTAAGGATGGCATTTTTGGAAAAATGTAGGAAATTTTGGGAAAAATGGGGTAATTTTCATTTTTTGGACCAAAAAATGTAGAAATTTTTAGGGAATGAAAAAATTTCTCCGACGACTCCTATCAGGACCGCCGACATAAGGACTGCGACATTTTTAAGAAAATATGCTAAGAAATTGGAAAAGTTACACTTTTCTGCGAAAAACGATAAAATTTTGTGAGTCGATTCTTTGAAAAATTTGGCCATTTTCCTTGAAGGTCAAAGCATAAATGGTGAAAAAAAAAGTGTTGACGGGTCCACCGGAGAAGAAAATTTTGAAAAACATGTCCATTCCTTAAAAAATTTCTTCATTTTTTTGGTTCAAAAAGTGAAATTTTCCTCAATTTTCTCAAACAAATTTTCAAAATCTCTACAAAAATGCCATCCATAATGGTGCTTAAAATTGCGGATTTATTGCAGATTTTTCGCTAAAATCCGCATCTCGCAATTCGCAACCCAAAAAGGCCGCAATTTCCGCAATCCGCAATTGCGTCGTCCACCCCTGCATCCTGAGTTTTGAAGTTCACCCCCTCCCCCGCTCTTCCCCTTTCGCGCACATGGAGCAGTTTTCGGAGGGCGCTATCAGGGCAAGCCCGTCACGCAGTGCCGTGTTTTCAGGTCCCGGCAGGCTGCCGTTCGTTGCACCCCAGCCGGCAATGGTCGCAGTTTTGTTGACGAATTGTTCCGTCGTTTTGTCCCGGGACAGACAAATCGGCTGCACGGTGGCATTGAACTCCAACGGTCTGCTCAGCTGTATAGGGACTAATACTGATGAGTGTTTATTAGCATAGGTTAGCTCTAGAGATCGGCACGGGAAATCAAACCGGATCCCGATCGGCAACGGATACCAAAATAATACCGATTCATTCCAAAGTTCATTCTAACCAGATCCCGAAAGAATCAATACCGAATCGTGATCCCGATTCAATACCGATTGGATCCGGCATTAGCTTCTAGGGTTAGAGCTGGGACCCCGCAGGGTCAACTCGAAAATGTGTCCAGGTCTCCGTACCCAAAATTTACAAAAAAATCCATTGACCAAACTTTCGGCTGCCATGGGACCTATCCATCCAACGGTGTAAAGTCTTTTCTTTTTAAATATTTCTCTCGCGGAAATTTGGGGACGAAACATTAGTATCCTTCGGAAACTTTTTAAAAATGTTTTAAACTAAAACTTCAAAAGGAAAAGGAAATTTTTGCAGAAAATAATGTCTGACTTTATTGCCTTTTAGTCTTCGAATTTGGCTAAAAATTTTGAATTTTTTCAAAATTAAAAAAACCGTATTTTTTTGAAAATTTCAAACCTTTTCAAGAAAATCCAAAAAAACTAAAAAGTAAAAAAATCAGACACAATTTTCTGCATATTTATGCTTTATGACTTAAGGTTCAATCTTAGTTTTTAAAAAGTTTCCTGAACATCTCTTATTAGTTTCGTCCGCAAATTTCTGCCATTTCGCCTTCATTCATTTATCAAAAACCCGCGGGGTTCCGAGTTCCGACTTCCGCCGACCTCGATGATGGCAATGTCGTCGGTGCCCACAATTCCAAAAATGGGGTGCCATTCGAAATGATTGTTGAAGTCTGGATGAGGCACCATTCTTTGCGATTTAACTCCGTTTTGGACCTAAACAAAAAGAACAAAAATAATCACAGCGGAAAAATAATGTTTAACGAAATATCATTTACTTGTTAGCGGTATTTTTTGCCCACGCCTATATGTGATACCGTATTTCCTGTAATAACTCTTCTCCCTGCAATTAGTCCCCTCCCTGTAATAGACCCCCCTCTGACGAGGGGTTGAAAAATAAATTACCCGGGGGTCTTATTAAAGGAAATACGGTATTTAGGGCTGGGATTTTTAGTTGCTAACAACCATCAAAATAGTTACTATAATAGTTGCTAAAAAAGGCAAAATTGTTGCTAAAAATTGGCGATTTGTATTATAATTTTTGTTTATTTTTTTGCCAAAAAAACATAATTTCTTTTATATAACATTCTCGGTTTTCTTCGAATGCGAAAATAATACTGTTTGAGCTTTTCGGTGGTCAAGATCCTAGCCAGGAAAATTTTCCGGGGAGGGGGAGAAGAAATTCGACTGGTGTCGGAGAGAAAATTGAAAATTTAAGTTTTTTTGTATTTTAATTATGATTTTTGTTTTTGAAATGTAAAATTTTTTATTGTTGGGCTCGCCTTCTTTATTGTTGGGCTCATTTAATGAACATGGCTTTTGGCCTAAGCCCCTCACGGATGCCTTAGGTAGCCGGGTATCTATGCAAATTTTTTCTGCAAATTTTTTTTGCAAGATTTTGCATTTAAATCAAAAATCATGAACAGTCCTGCCTCTTATGTTTAGCCTTATTTTAACCTAAAACTCTATATTAGCCTTAATTTTGAAATTTGGTTTGCCCCCCCTCCTCCCTTTAAAACTCCACCCCCTCCTCCACCTTGTTAACAGAAAAGTACGATTTTTCCAATTTTTCTAGAAAATTTGACTAAAAATGCCAAAATAATTAAAATACTTGTTAAAACCAAAAAAGAGTTGGTAAAATTATTAGTTGCTAAAACCTCGACATAGTTGAAAATAGTAGTTGATAAAAATGCATCTAACAACTTTAAGAACATGTTTTATGTGCATATTTGGTAACAAATTATTCGCCAAAAAAATAGTTTACAAGCTAAAAATCCCAGCCCTGTTGGTGATATTCATCAGTCTCACCTTGTCCCTGAAGTCAGTGTGCCCAACTCGCACTGAGATCAGATCCGTATCACGAGGAGGCCAATGACCACGGCCGTACCAAGGCCAATAATACCAACTCAGGCAGTGCGCTGCCGTCAACACGTGCAGGGGACCGATGATGGTGGCCGAACAGAAAAACCATGAGGCATTGTGAAAAGCCGGGTGAGACACGTGTAGGGATGCCATCCAGGGCAGACAGGACCCGTTGGGCACCCGATGGCCATGGATGATCTGATAAAGTCGGGATTCGGGATGGGTGTGAAAATTTCGGAATTTTTCCAAATTTTGCAATATCATGTCTTCGTGGGAATTTGAAAACTCTTCAGGAATATTTTTTCCATATATTTGAAGTTTTTGCCTAGCTTGGTTTTAAAAAAATAAGAGCAAACAACAATTAATTGGACCCCTAAACTAGACTATTGCGGTGGGAGCCCTGCTAGAGCCATTTTTAATTACAATACAACTTGCCATCCTCCTTTATGTATTTGACTCTTTCCTCTCTTTAGTCTTTTTTCGCGATGCGAAATTTGCGGACCAACTAGGTATGTAAAATAATCCCCCTGCATTATAGCCCCCCTCCCCTCTCAAATACACCCAAATCTGGGGGGGGGGTCGAAAAATATTAACCTCCTGCATTATAACTCCTGGCGGTTATAGTCAAAATTTGGATTTTTATGTGGAAAAGAAAAAAATTAAAATTCGATAGAATCAGTCCCTTGCATCTTGTTCCAACTNACAACTTGCCATCCTCCTTTATGTATTTGACTCTTTCCTCTCTTTAGTCTTTTTTCGCGATGCGAAATTTGCGGACCAACTAGGTATGTAAAATAATCCCCCTGCATTATAGCCCCCCTCCCCTCTCAAATACACCCAAATCTGGGGGGGGGGGTCGAAAAATATTAACCTCCTGCATTATAACTCCTGGCGGTTATAGTCAAAATTTGGATTTTTATGTGGAAAAGAAAAAAATTAAAATTCGATAGAATCAGTCCCTTGCATCTTGTTCCAACTCAATTTTATCGGCAATAAAATTTTAACCATGCGAGCTTTTTCGATAGTCCTTTCCCTCGGGAATTGGCCCATGTTGCTTCCTCTGTTCCATCGGAATTCAATGTTATCGACTTCAAAGATGGTGGCTTCGGATTGCTATCGATTGTTAATTTTCTTAAGAAATTTTGAGAATTTTATCAATTTTCTTAAGAAATTTACAGAAATTTTGAGAATTTTGTCAATTTTCTTAAGAAATTTACAGAAATTTTGAGAATTTTGTCAATTTTCTTAAGAAATTTACAGAAAAATACGCTTTTGAAAATCCAAAAATGGGGTCGAAAAATAGGGCCCCCTCTCAATCCGTGAGGTTGAAAAATATATCCCCTCTGCATTAAGCCCCTTCCGCAATTACTCCCCATCTCTTGAGGGGGGGGGGGG
>LDKF01000573.1:29504-42317 GCA_001026735.1 Rotylenchulus reniformis
GACGCCTCTTAATACCGTGAAATTACTTCTGAAAAAAATTTCTAAACAAAAAAAATGTTCAATCTTCTTAAGGAAAAGGCCATAAATCCGGAAAAATTTCTCCGGCGATTCTCCAATTTCACGGTATTAAGAGGCGTCCGGCGGCCCCGATAGGGGCCGGCACCCCCTCCCAATGTTAAAATTCCTTTCAAAAAATTTGCCTCGAAAAATGTTTAACTTTCTCAAAAAAATGCGAAAATGAAAAAGGATGAGAAAACCCATATGAAATTGAAACCCCTCCATCCATTTGTCTCTATAAAGGTAAATCCCGATTTTGATTGTTCTCAAGCTTATGTTACGATCTCTTCCTTTCCAACCTAGAATTGCCCAAAAAAGTGTCATCAGCAGAGATAAATAGATTATAAATTTATTTTTTATCTGTTAACATATATTTAAAAGCATTTTAAAGAGCTCCTTATTTTTGCCTTATTTTTGAAAAATTTTGCCATAATTTTGCCTTATTATTTTTGGTGTTTGGAAAGGGTCACCCTGATACAAGCACATGGCCCACGCGGTGCTGGGACAATGAATGATCACCCGCGGAATAAAACAGATGAATTACGATCTACTTTTTCCCCTAAATTTCTGATACCTCTTAATCTATTTTGAAAAATAGGTATAAAAAAAGGAAAAAATAATTCTAGTACATATTTGCAAATCTCCTCATGATCAGATTTTCAAAACATTTTCTTAGGGTTTCCATATGGTTCTAACTTGTGATTTTCACAAAATTTTCTTAGCTTACTTGGTTTAAGAAAAATTTCATAGTTCTCGGATGATTCAAAATTTTTTGATTATTGCTTATTTCCATACAGGGATCACAACTCCCATCTCTAAAAACATGGCAAACTGCCTGAAAAACATGGCATTTACATGGCAACTTTTTTTAGACTACAAAAATTTCAAAATAAAGTTTAGTGCGGCCGCTCATATTTTCCTGCACTTCTTCCAATTCCAGAAGCTCGTTTTTTAAAAAGGAATTCATTTTCTGAAGGGGTGGCGGAGGCCCCGACAGGGGCCGCCGCCGAAATTTTTAGAAAATTTAGGCTCTCCTCTTAAGAAAATTAATCATTTTTGTTTGTATTTTAAAGTGAATTTTTTTATCGGAGGGGTAGTGGCGCCGGTCCCGATAGGGGCCGGCGGAGAAAATTTTGAGCATTTTAGTCTTTCCTTTAAGAAATTTTGTTACTTTTTTGGCCATTTATTTTTAAGAACTATCATTGTACGGACGGCGCCGGCGGCCCTGATAAGTGCCCTGATAAGGGCCGCCGGAGAAAATTTTAAAAAGCCTTTTTCGTAAGAAAATTGGTCAGTTTTTTTAATTCACCGTTGTATAGGAGATGTCGGCGGCCCCGAGAGGGGCCGCCGGAGAAATTTTTGAATTTTGGTACGATTTTGTTAAGAAATTAAGTCATTTTTTCAACTTTTGCTCTCAAATCAACAAATATCAAAAAACATGGCCTCTCAAATCAACAAATATCAAAAAACATGGCTAAAAACATGGCAACTTGAAAAACATGGCAAATTTTTAAAAACATGGCAAATGCCATGTTTCCAGGGTAAATTGTGATCCCTGTTTCCATAAACTCAGCTTTCACAATTTTCTTAGGCATTAGTTCATTTTTCCAAAATTTCTAGACATTGTATTTTTCAGAATTTTCTAGATTAATTTTTCCCTTTTTTAATTGCGAATAATTATCTGTTGTATATTTGCTTAATTTTTTTGATATTTTGGTCACTAAAAAGGCTGGTTCCTAGTCCTACCGGCGGGTTCCGGTTTTCTTGGTTTCTTCGGATCCGGTTTCCGATTTTGGCCAAAATTCCAATTCAATGCAACCAAACAAGACAAAGGAATTCGAAGTGTGAACTCATAAAATTTAATTTTTTGTACATTTTTGAAAATTTTATTGTCGGATTTGTCAACTCGATTATTCTGGGAGGAGGAATAGGGTATTATAAAAAGCAAAATTTTTTATATTGCAACATGAGGATGGTGGACATGGTATGGTGGAATGATCACAGCAACATATACTAAGATTACATGGAAGATCAACACGCCATGAGAAAATATTTTTGTTTTTCACCTTTTACCTAGCTTTCCAATCCGTGAAAAATTAGAAAATTTCAACGTTTTCGAACAATACTATGGCCAAATGCTTAAAATGTTTGCTGCATATGTATCTTTTATGGTTTTGGTATAGCAAATTACAGAAAAAGTTTTAGACTTGATTGGTCAAAGTGACGGTTTTTTTAACGCCAATATGGCGGAAGGTCTTGTTGCTTCATTGTTGGGACTTGGGAGGATAAGGCCACTAGTCGATATTTGCCAGGTTTTTTGCCTATACAATTGATTTTCATTTCTAATTCATTTTCTTAGTTAAAATTTTTTGAAAGATTTTTCAGCCGAATTTTTGATATAATGGATTTCCGAGAAAATATCACTGTTCGAACAAATTACTTAATAATTTTTTAAACTAGGATTCTATCTTTTAGAAAGTAAGGTTGAAGCTATGTTTATTACATAGCCTTATTCAGCAAGATTTTTTTCCTTGACAAGGACCAAAAGAATTTTTTCGAATTGCTTTATTTTCAGAATATTTTATTGGCAACAGTGTGTGGACATGGATGGGGTGGAGTGATCAGAGCATGGACTATTCTACAGGGACTAAGCTACAAATTTGTGCTCAACACGAGAAGGATCACAGACAGCATCCTTCCGCGGGGATCATCCATCCATCCATCCGTCCGATCAGTGCTCAGAAAAGGCCTTCTTCGCGGTAGGGCCGGCATTGCTGGGGTTCGCGCACGCGTTCGGTGAAGGACGCCCCGCGCTCTTCCGGGACGTCGACGACGCGCTGGTCCTGACGCAATGCGCGGAGCAGACGACGCGCCTCCGGGTCCGCGCGGTCCAGGCACACGAAACGGACCGTCTTCATGTGCTGTTTGCGTTGCTGCTGTTGTTGCGGCTCGTCATCATCCGCTTCCGCCGCATACCGCTCCAACTCCACGGTCAACTCAACGGTCCCGCGCGGGCACTGCTTCACCGGTTTGACGGAGAAACACACTGCGTGGTGTTGCTCCGACACTTTGGTCGTCCACACCGGACTCACTAAAATCAAATATTTTTGTCGTTATAGATTAATCAAGTACTCTCAAAATTACCTTTGTCCTCCTCCTCCTCCTGCTTCTGCTCCTGGCACAGTTGGTTGCGGCATCGCTCGCGGCACTGCTCGCCCTCCATGCAGTCCTGCTTGCACTCCATGTCGTGCTCGTCGCAGCAGCAACAGCACTGTCTGCCGTAGTCATTGTTGGTCTCAATGCCGAAGATGTTGTTGTACGCGTCGAACTTGTTGGACTTGGCAAAGTCGAGTTGGCCGTTGAACTGCTCTTCGTCCTGGATCTTGTCGAACTTGTTCAGCTTCTGGTATTCGCCATTGTGTCGGTAGAACTCGCCATGGTTATCCTTGTTGTCCTCGTCGTTCTTGTAGAAGCGGTCCAACTCTTGCTGGGTGCACATTTTGGTGTCGTGCAGGGCGTAGGAACGATGGAACTGGGCCAAGTCGGTGGCTAAAAATGGGAATATGAACGAGTCCGAACCCTCCTTTTACTTTTACTTTTTTTGAACAATCCCCTTTACTCATTTCTAATTTTGCCATTATGCCCATTTTCTCACCAATTTTTCCGTCCGCCATGTGCCATTCATCTTCGCGGTCGGTCGAGTCATCGTAGTGGCCGCAGAGTCCGCAGACGGCACTTTTGTACATCGGCGACACCTTCAGCCACGTCTTGCGCCCGTTGAAGCGCACCGCCATGCCCTCCACCTGTAAGATATGGTGGTCATATCTCTCAGTTCATGAAAATTTTATTTCTCCTGACCATGATGGTCACATCGTCCATTTGGCCGTCGTTGTTGTACTGCACGGTCTGGGCCTGGTTCTGCTGTTGCTCCTCCGGGTCCACTTGCTGCCCATCGATCCAGCAGATCAGCGACTGACTGTTGGGCTTAGGCTGGCACTCAATCTCCTGCTCTGGGGTCAGCACTTTGATCGCCTGAAAATTCGCAAAATATTCACAAAAAATATTTATCTAAAATTGTCGTACCAACCTTTTGCTCATTTTCTCCACCTTTTGCCGTCTTCTTTCCCTGCGCATTCTGTTGGACCTTCTTCATCATCACAGCGAATTGGGGCTGTTGGCCCGAGCCGCAGTCCTTGGCCAGCACGGAGTAGCAGTTGGTCATCAGCGGGGATGCGTACTCGGGATCGTCTGAAAAGTTTCGAAATCAATTTTTTGAATTAAGCTTGTTAATAGATATCACATAGAAAAATTTGGATGCTATTAGCCACTATTAATGCCTTAAAAAACATTTTAGGGACAATTCGAATTGGCAAAGATTTGTAGGAGTTAATCCTTTGAATCGATTTTATTCAAGAATAGTCAACTCACCGAAAGTTTTGACGGTTTTGCCATCGGCTGTGCATTCCGACGTGGACGCACAGAACCTTCGGCATTTGATGCTACAGGCTATGTACACCTTAATTATATTAAATTTACAGAAAATTATAAAAGCAAATTACCATGCGCTGGCAAATGACCAGGTATTCAGCCGGGATCCAGTGGCAGACGTAATTTAAGGTTAAGCATAGCCCGCAACACTAAAAATGAATTATATTATTATTATTTAATTGATATTTATTTTGTGCATAAATCCATCAGTTGCCAAATATATCATTTTTTGAGAATTTTCAAAACCAAAAATTAAAAAAATAAATTCCTTTATTTCTCTTTAAAAAATAAATACAAAAATTTTTCTAAAAATATCATTAAGGAGGAATTTTTTTTTAAAAAATACAATTCTATTTAAAGCATAATACATGCAATATGTATTGATAAATCTTTACATCGTTAGGCGAGAAGGGACGCACGCGGAAGGGCAACTCGATCTGGTGGATGCGGACGCGCTGCTCGGGGGTCTTGATGGTCACGTTGGCATGCTTCATGGTGAGCGGGTCGATCACCATCGTGGCTACAGCCTATGAGTGAAAAAGAAAATCGTCCCAGATACTGATCCTATCCATAATGATTTTGTTTTTATAGCAGTACTGTACCTTTCCTTCCTTCTGTGTTCCGAACTCGATCATGTGCGACTTGGTGTTCCAGAAGTACGCACTTTTCAGCACGTCGATCATCCATCGGATCATGTTCTGGGCCTTGGCCTTCAGCGAGTACTGCGCCTCCATGTGGAACTTGTTCAGGAATGCGGTGCGTCTTTGGAGCTGCTCCATCTGACGCGGACTGACCAGGCCGCGACCTTCGCGCTGTTGTTGCTGCAGGATTTGACGCACTTGTGCGGGGTACGCTTGCGTTCCGTGCACGCGAATGTTGAACTGTGAATCGAACTGTTTATATGCATTTACCAGTTTCTCGTTCACCTTCTGCTGGGTCTGCTCGCCCCATTGAGCCTGCACTCGCGCGATGAACTGCTTGTGCATCTTCTGGTCCATTTGCTGTAGCTGCGTCATCGGTGCTGCGTCGGTCTCCGGCATCATCAGCTGTACATCAGCTTTCAGCGTCCACTTCCGGCTTTCCTCTGGGAACATCGGCGTCCGATCCGCTTTCACTTGCATCTTGCAGAACTGCACTCGCGCATCACACTGCACTTGCATCTCGCATTGGATTCGTGCTTCCTTGTCCGTCTGCATGCTCAGCCTCAGCGTGTGTTTGTACTGCTCGCCGCCCTTCTTGTACTGCTCGATGAATGTGTTCAACTGCTGTTGGCCATCCTGTTGTTGTTCCATCTCCTGCACGTCTTCTTGTTCATGCTTAGCGAAGATGTCGCACTCGCTGTCCTCCGCTGCATCGCACGCGTACGCACTGTCCATGCGAGTGTTGTAGAAGTCGCCCAATTGTTGTGGGTGCTCGCTGCTGGTGGTCATTTGGAATGCGGCAGCGCTGGCGCGGAAGACCAACTCGCGCGGACCATTCGTCTCTGGCTCGTAGATGATGCGGACAGAATTCTCAGTGGCCATAATCATCTGCACGAACTGCTCGAAGCTCGGGTACGATGGACAGTGGAAGAATCCTGAAAATCAGAATATTTTATTCTAATTAAAGATAACGAAATTATTGATGGTGATTAAAATATTAGGGTTCTTTCCAAACCCTTTTAATCAAAATTTTATTCAGCTTTATCCTACCATAAAAGGCCAAAAAGGAACATTTATATATCCAAAGAAAATATTGGTTAAAACTAAATCAGATTATAAATCCAATTTGGTTCCGGATTTCGGGCTTAAGATATGAAATGCTATTTGCATCTAGAAAAGAATGATTAAACAAATGATTTTTCGAAAAGATCACCTTCTGCGGATCAGAATTTATTGCACTCAATCTATTCTCTCAAATTTATATACGATTATTCTAACAAACTGATCAGTGCAATGTCATATTTGTCATGATTGATCAGATCTGCTTACCTTGCACGCGCAGCGGCATGCCAATGGCTTTCAGGCTGCTCACCACCATGTTCGTCTCCCGTTGTTGTCGTTCCAACTTCGGGTTGTGGATGGTGCGCATCTGGCTCGGTTCGCGCATCATTCCGGTGCGCGAGTCCACGGAGGCGGTGTAGGTGATTGGCAGAGTGCGGATAGCCACAAGCCGGGTCTGGTCACGCGGAAGCTTAACCTGGAAGGAATTTTCATTCGATTTATAATCAACCTCCGATTTAATTCTTCTGATCGATTTAAATGCGAAATTGGAAAATCTAATTGAACCGAAAAACATGATCCAACTTGAAATTAAATTAGGTATGTGCTTGAATTATTGGAACAAACTTTTTTTTGATCTAGAAGGAAATTCATTAACAATCTGATCAATTTTAGTGTGTGATTAGGAGCAAAAGATGACTCAGAAATGACTTTATGACCAATGAAATAAAATTATGGATACATTGAATAACTTTTCACCTTGATGCTGATCTCGGCCTGACGCAGATCCGCATTGAGTTCCGTATGAAGCGGCAGGTTGAACTCCGCCGAGCGAATGGACTGCACGCCGGAAACCAAGAAGGGGGTCCAACACTCCTGTTGGGAGGAAGATGATTCACTTTTCATTTCAATTTTTTCTGATGAGGAACTTGGATACATAGTAAATAATGAACAGACCATCTTCTGGATGTGTGCCATCGTCGCTGCAACTTGCATGTTCGTCTCCAGTTTGATGCCAATCTGGCCAGATTCGGCCTGGTTGATCCTGGCTTGGCCCTGGATGTTGATCATCGCCGGCATGGTGTTGAGCACTTTCATGTGCACTCCCACGGAGGTCGGGATCCGGACAGTCTTCTCGTTCAGGTTGGCCATCATGGCACCGTTGATGTAGGGCATCATCTGGTTCAGCATCAGGTCGGCCAGGTCAGGCAAGTTCCTGAAAATGTTTAAATGAATTTTAATAAATTTAATAATTTTTTCGGCAAAGTTAGAAAAAAATAAATAAATTTACATTTTGCAGAAGGGTTTTTGAAAATTCCCTTTGCAAATTGGTTCTTAGTTTGGTATTTTAATTTGAATTTATGAAATACTTTTCTTACATTTTGCCATTCAGAAAAGCCTGCTCGGACATGATGTGCTGGTCCATGGCCACGAAGCCGCGGTCCACGTCGTTGGTGCGCAGGCATAGCATGGCGAAGGGCTGGTTTCGGTTCTGGNATTTCTATAGGTAGAATAATAGTAGAAATTAAAAAAAAATATATAATTTATGTTCAAAGTTCAAAGTTCAAAGTTAAAAGCAAGATCTTCAAAGTTAAGGGTAAAAGTGTTTCAATTCCAGCTTTGAATCGCTCCAACTTTTAAAAGTTACTTTGAACTTTGAAGATTCCTTTGATTTTTGGGCAAAATTTTTCAAGGCGAAAATAGGGCCTCAACATTTTCAAGGTAACCTCATAACTCGAAAACTAACCTACCAAACTTCACCAAATTTTGTACACTGATGACTATGACAGTTTTACATTGCTATGAATTTTTTCAGATTTTTAGACACACAAGAAATTTTTTTATTAATTTTTTACTGAAAGCACCCATTTTTGCGGCGATTTTAAGCAAAAAACCACAAACCTCTTAAAATAATTGACCAAAAAGGCTGAAATTTTTTACCCAAAGAAAATCCAAGAGTGCTTCCTTTAAAAAATTTCACAAAAATGTTTTAAAAAAGTGTTATTAAAAAAATCCGTAAATTTTACTAGAGATCGGACCCAAATATTTTGAAAATCCATGAAAAATGAAAACCAAGGCCTTCAAAAATCTTTGAAAAAAATCTCACAGTGAAATGATTCGGATCTTTTTTCAAATTAGAGACCTCTGTGTGAAAAAATTTTGACGCCTTTTTTTAATCCAATAAATCTTGTAAATAAAAATTTGGGGGCTAGTGATCATTTTTGCGAAAAATGAAAAAAATGTGACGCAAAATCCGATAAATCTTGGGAATTTCTTCACAGTTATATTAATTTTTTTCGAAAAATTCTAGGTCTGAAAATTTCTGAAAAATCAACATTTTCCAAAATTCATGATGGATTCCTGAAAATCCTAGGCTATAAAAATTTTGGGAAATTTTCAGAAATCCTTATGTAATTTTTTGAAAATCATAGGATTTCTGAAAATCGAATGTCCATAAAATGGATGTTGAACCCCCATGGTGTGAACCCTCCGAACTCCATCTGGTAGAATAATCTCAGCTTTATTCCTCCAACACCATCCGCAAGACATGGATACATTAGAGCGGTTGTCCCACATCTCCCGATCTCGACTCTCACTCCCGACTGACTGACTCCCGGGGCAAGGAAATGCACAGATGAACAAAAGGGGCGGGGCAAAGGAAATGGGGACGATGATCAAAGTACGGGATGGGAAGAGAGTTGTCCAATGGCTCCAAGAAATTGAATTTTGGGGTGCCGCCGGGAGAAACCCTCACACCAATAAAATTGGTCATCAAAAAATTTTCAGTCGGTTTTGTCTATTTATGGGATTATTCGGTCGGTTTTTCAGTAAAACTGAAAAAAACTGACCGAAAAAACCCGACCATCCACTCTCTAAAATTAAAACAAAATCATCAAAAATATTACAAAAATTTCATAAGCTTCTAAATTTAATCGTTCAAAAATTTTAAAGCCGGCCGAAAATACCAAAAGCATAAATTTTAAACATGGATGTCTAGAGAATAAACAAAAATATCTATCCCATAATAAGTTATTTTGCATTACAAAAGCATAAATTTCGAAAATTATTAATTAGTAAAGCTAATTTTTATGTATTTTATGCTTTCAAAATGTTTCAATTAATTCAAAGTTCAAGGCAAAAAGTTCAAAGTGAAAGTTTTTTAATTGAAACACCTTTACCTTGAACTTTGAACTTTAACTTTGAACTTTGAAGATTTTTACCATTAACTTTGAACTTTTTCAAGGCTGGAATTGAAACACGTTAACTTGAACTTTGAACTTTAACTTTAACTTTGAACTTTGAAGATTTTCAAGTTCAAAGTAAGAATTGAAACAGGCCCCAGGAGTTATATACTGGTATTTATATATATTTTTTAATATATTGTTTTTTTCTTTTTAAAGTTATTTCTAGATGCTAACTTTTACAAGGTGAAAAACAAATATTAATATGAATTTAAAAAATTTTAATGACTTTTTAGGGAGGTTATTGTGTTTGTGTTTAGTTATTTTTAGTTTTCTTCGGTTTAAAAAATTTTTCCAGACTTTCATTTCGTAAGGGAGGAGCATTCCCCTTAATGGATGAAGCAAAAGAGATCTATTAGCCGAGCACTCTAGAGGCGGGCGTAGCTCAGTTGGTAGAGCAGCCGAGATCTTATCGGAAGACGCTGGGATGGTCCCCCGGCCGCCTCTTGTCTTTTTCCTCTGGAAAAAGGTGTATCTAGAGAGCAAAGCGAACGATCTCTTGGCAAGGACCCAGCAGCGTTACTATTTTATTCCATTTAAAATATTTTCATTTTGTAACATATTTTTCCAATCAAGATGCCCCGGAGTCCGAAGTGCACGAATACTTTGGCCAACTGTTTAAGACAATGAATGACGAGGAGAAGAATTATACGCTGGAGATGGCCAACAAGGTGTACGTGAAGAGCGGATTCGAGCTTTTGGACACGTTCAAGGCGGGCATCAACAGCCATTATGGGGGCCAATTCGAGTCGGTGGATTTTAAACAGAATGTGGACACGGCCAAGGTCAGAAGCAGGGAAAGATAAAGATCAGAAAACCAGAATTATTAAAAGAACTAAAAGGAAAGATCAGAATTAGTTCATAAACTGAAAAACAACTGCCTGGCCTACTGTTTGCCAGATCAGGAGACAATTTTTAGTCAAAAATCAAACTTGAAGAGATAAATAAACACCAGAAGTATCAAAGTATAATAAAGGCTAGTAGAAGAAGAATAGAATTATAAGTTTAGATGCTAGAGAGAACAACCAGAACTATATAAAAGTAATCCAAAATATGGTTAAAAGATTATGTTTGGTTCGGTGAACTTGGAACTCTCACATCAGATCTAATAAGAATTTAGTATTATCTAGACTAAAGCTTGGGCAAAACGTTAGGCCGCTGGTGGGACTCGAACCCACATATCTCCTTTCCGGGGAGAGCTTTCAACCATTTAAGCTACAGCAGCAGCACGCTNGCTAGCAAATTAATCGTTCTCATTCTAATTGCACAGAAAATCAACCAATTTGTGGAGCAAGCCACACATGGCAAGATCCATGACTTGATCAAGCCGGAAATGTTGGATGCTCTGACACGGTGGGTGCTCTAACGGAAACTTGAGGACTCGCATTTGAGGAAAAGACACTTGCGGATTTCAAAAACCCGACACTTTCACGAAAAATTAACTCTAGAAAATAATCTCAACTTACATGAAAATCTTTTTTTAATAGGTGAAAAAGTCTTTTCACATTCGCTTTACAGTTTGGTGCTGGTCAACGCCATCTACTTCAAGGGCAATTGGGCCGACAAGTTCGATTGCGAGAAGACCCGGGAAGAAACCTTTTACACGTCGGAGGACAACTTCAAAAAGGTCCATCTGCTAATGGATCTCTCAAATAACACAGACATCACTAGGGTCTACATATTTAAATTGTTATTTGTGGAACTCATTAACATATCTGAAGGGTCAGGATGGTGCTATGTCGTTTTAAAAAAAGTATCATAATGGGCGTTTTTAAAAAAAGGATCAAAACTCAATATGTCCTCTAAAAACTTTTTTGTTAGACCTGTTAGACCAAATGTATAAAAGGCAAAGTTGTGCAGAATTTTATGCTCTATCTGTTGGTATAAAAAATTTTTCGGATTTCGAACCAAAATATCGAAAAAAGTCAAAAATATCGAAAAATACGGTTTTTCGACTTTTTTCGACATTTTTGTTTCGAAATTCGAAAAAAAATTTTATACCAGTAGATAGAGCATAAATTTCTGTACAACTTTACCTTTTATACATTTGGTCTAACAAGTCTAACAAAAAAGTTTTTAGAGGACATATTGAGTTTTGATTCTTTTTTTTTAAACGCCCATTATGATATTTTTTTAAAACGACCCAGCACCGTCAGGATCTTGCAAGGGTGTTGAATCTTGAATCCAGACCATCTACCACTAAACTAACATGTATGGATTCAAGGGTGCTAATTCTGAACTAAAGACACATCTTACAATGATCTTTACCAACTTTTTATGATTTTATCTAACTTTATTAACAATTTTTCACTTTGCGATTCTGACGTCAAAACCGCCATTTAGGTCGTTAAAAATCTAAAAATTTTCTTATTATTACTAGCCTACAACTAGTAAAAAACAAGTATGCTCAGAAAATTATAATCAATTTTTGACTTGAAACGAACTTTAAAAAAAGTTACGTATGTAATTTTAAATCTTTTTAGCTGGACACGATGCACAAAACTGCATTCTTCATTTATCATGAGAATGATCAGCAGGTGAGCAAGCTTATGATCGAATGATAAATATATTTACCATTTAGAAAATTGACTGATCCCCTCAAAAAAATAGAGAATTGCAAATCGTAATCCATCAGATTGTCCATAATTTTCTTGTCATCTTAGTTTACACTTTTAAGCAAAATACATCCATCTTCTAGGCAATTTAATTTACAACTAATAACAACAAATTTTACCTTACCGATTTTAAGCTCCAACTGTTGGGCCTGCCCTATGTGGGCGAGGACATGTTCATGTTCCTGGTGTTGCCCAAGAAGCGCTTTGGTCTTAGCGAAGTGTTGGCCAACATGACCGGTACCTCACTGTTGGAGCTGGTGCAGAAGCGTTACAAGCAGAAAGTGGATGTAAGCAATTCATTGTCTTATATTTATACTCTTATACCATGGATTTTAGACATATATACAATCTTTTTTCCATATATACTGAAATGGGATCAATACCTTTGACTTTCACCACAAAGTTGTTAAGAGGCAATTAAATTATTTAAATTTATACATTTTAACACAATTCTCGCATTCCAAGAAATTTTATTATTATGAGGCCTAGAGAGCAGTAAAGATCTGCTTTTTTCCCGGACTCATCAAAATTCCTAATTGGTGGAATCGGATTTGGGTTTGGGATTTGGAATGATTGGGGCAAATCCCATTACTGTATAATCGGCGGGCTCTATCCTATAAAGGAGCAGAACAGACTTATTATGCAGTTCAGGATTTTGGGAATAATTTGAGCTATCTAACTGTGACATTGAAATTTAAATCCCCCCCCCCC
>LDKF01000574.1:5017-52202 GCA_001026735.1 Rotylenchulus reniformis
AAACATCGAATTGGGACTTGACGAGGGGCAAACACGAGGATGGGACACGGAATGGCGAATGGCGAAGATGATCCTTGTCGAAAGACCATCCATCTGCTGTTCGCCGATGAATGTTCTTCCAATTCCGATGGCTTTTCAATTTTTAACGAAGTGGCACGGGGAGGAGAACCCGCGGAAAAAAAGATACGAAAAATAGGGGTGGGGAAGGGAGGGGAGAGGGGTACTTGAGCAAGTGCAAGAACCCAATTCCAATGATGATGACGAATTGGATCAATCAGAGTTTGATCAATCCTAAAATTTATAAACACAAAACACGAGGATGGGACAAGGGTTCTAGCGGAGGGGTGTGGCCAGACCAGAGGCAATAATTTGCATCCATTGGCCCAGTGACATGTCCGTTCGGTACGGGAACGGACATTGATGAGGGCCGAGTGAAGGGGCCCGTATAGGGGTGTTAGAGTATAATGTAGACTTGGCCACATGGTCGAGTGATCGATTGAGGGGAGGAGAAGGATGCATTCTGATCGGTGATCATTTTTATTTTTTCTTTGGTTTGCACAATTTTACCTTCTTTTTGGTATGTTCTGCGACACACCCTCCCTTTTTGTTTATCCAGCTTTTGCTCTCAATTTTTGGCTGGTTCGATCACTCTAACCTACTTACTCATCGGTCTGTCACCCAATGGATTTTTGTTCGATTTACTTTTTGTCATTTTTCTTTTTGCCATTGTTCTTGACATTGCTTCGCCTTGTGATCAGTCCAAAAGGTGCAAATGAAATGTCAAATTCGACCCCGTGCAAGGACAGATTCAAACAGTGAGTACGGTATTCTTAAGAGTTCTAAGGAGTTTTTCGAAAATCGGATCAAAATTCAATGATGCCATTTTCTTTCTTTCTTGCCAACCAAGTTGCGCCCATTGGACACGACGGGGACTGTGCCAGTTGGACATCTACTCGGACCGGACCAAAGCCTGGCTGTGTGCGTTGTCCTGTGATCTGTGCCAATTGGACGAGTTTTTGGCGGATGATCCAACAACAGACAGGGGATTGGCCAGCAGCACACTTTCAGCAGACCCAACAACATCCAGTCCGACAAGTCCGAGCAGTACATCCACGGCCTCGAGGTCATCCTTAGCATCAACCAGCACAACCACAAGTCCAATTCCAACTTTTCCTTTGGCTTTTTCAAAAAGAAGTTCGAGCAGTTCAACGACCTTTTCGCATAAGTTGCGGGAAACGGAAAAGCCAATGGCAGATGACATGGCACTTTACCAACGTAAGTGAGGGGAAGGAGAGAGAGAGAGAGAGGAGTAATGTGGGAAAAAGAAATTTAGGGAAGAAGAGGAAGAGGATGAAGTCAGATGGAAGAAGGGAGGAGGGAAATCATGGGAAGAGGAAGAAGGATGAGAAAAGAGCGAAGGAAACTGCAGAGGAAGAAAGTGAGGAGGAGGAATACGGTAGCGATGGTGAAGAAGACGAGTACGGTATGGAAGACGAAGTGAGATCAGAGAAATGGGTGGAACAGCTGGGAAGAGACTATTGGGAGGAGGTGAGACGGTGGGCAGAGAGGCAAAGATACCAAAGACTGATCAGATGATCATGATAAAATATTCTGCTGATGAAGTTCCCTTCCCCAATTCGGAAGTTCCCGCGGTGATAAAAAATAGATTTCTCGTTTTCAGTAAAATTTCAAATTTATAAATTCTCCTGAACAGCAAAAATACCTCTATTCAAATTTTAAGGCGGTAATGCACTATATGAATGTATACTCGTGGCCATAAAGAATGTTCCATTTTTTCCAAAAAATATTCTGCAGCGAAAGAAAATAGCATGCAAAAAAAGAGAGAACGGAAGAGAATTTAGTAGGGAACAGAATTTTACTTATAGTTTCAAAAAATGGAACATATTTATGGCCACAAGTATACTTATGTATTCTTGGACTTTGATGCTCCATTTTGCCCTTTACTATATTTACATCCATAGGGTGCAAAGAGCAAATAAATATCCGTGCCTGCTCGCCAATTCCTCCCCCCCCTCATATGTGTTCATTCGCTTCTTTTATGTGCCTATAAATTTAATAGTTTCGAATATTTTTTAGCATTTCTGATACCAGAAACTTGGATTTTATTTGCCCAGTGAGGCCGAAACATATTTTTACCAATTCCCATCTCCTGACTTTACTACTTACTTACATATTAATCCCGTTTGTGTTTTTTGTTTTGTTTTCATGATGGTAAGGACACATAAGGGTAAAATGGTAAATACATAACAACGAATGGCCCTTTTACTGCCAATCGGCGGGGGTAAATCTTCGGATTTGTCCCTTTTCAATAGAATTCACTCGGTTGTTGAGATTGATCTCTGCCACCACCAATTCGCCCCATCGGGACTAAAAAGTCATAGTTCCCGACCCTTGCCCCTTCCCCCCCCGTCCTTATCACCCTTCCAAAGTATCGATTGCTGCTTTTCTGTTCCCAGTTCCCGGCTTTTCCATCCCCATCCATCCATTTTCGGTCCCAAAAGTGCAAATTCTCCAATTTTATGCAAATTCCTCTGTCCTTCTATGAAATTCAGTCACTCCACAAATCTCTGATCGGACATTTACATACATTCCATTTTGGTTGTTCAGTCCAAATTCATACAATATTATTCATAGTCCGCTGCCGATGAGATGGGTTCCTTGGCCACCAGAATCCGAGACTGGTAAGACCCTTTAATACATTGCCAACTGGTCAAATTCGACTTGGCCCTCCCATTTTCAGGGTTCCTCCCCTGCCTCTGCTTCAGTTCTATTCCGCCTTCACCATTTTTTGTCTTGTAAGTCTATTTTGTCCATTGCTCATCTCTATCTAGAACCTACCGAACTCGGTCTTAATTTCAACAAAATGCTTTCCTTTTGGGTTTATATCCAGGGACCTATTCCTACCCTTCCCAAAGGGCGACCGTGGCTGGACCTTCGTGAATGCCTTCTTCTTCGAGCTGCTCGGGGGCATGCGTCTGGTGGGCATCGACCAATTTGCTGAGAGTTTCGCATCGATGGTGCTGAGCACCTGGGTGGGCAACTGGCTCGACCGACACAACCGTCGCACCGGCGCACTGACCATGCTGGCCACCAACACGCTGAGCATGGCCGCCTCCTCCGCATTGCTCGGCCTGTGCATTATATTGAACGGCGCCGAAGGGTTAGTTGGTAAATAAGTATCCATGGAAATTATTGTCCATGTCCTCATAGCAGCTTAAGGAAAAAATGTCATACTATACAGTAGATGGATCGGCCAAGGACACAATCCATCATCCTGTTCCCTAACATATAGTCTTGAATTCACACTGTGTACTGTACAGTTGCAAATCATACAGTATCCTATCACATTGGTTCCACAGTTTCCGATTCTACTCGATATTCTTCCAGATTCCTTCGCGTTGTGTTCCTCCTTTCGTTGGTCCTTTCAATTGTGCTCAGTTCCGTCACCAAATGTGCCTCGGATGGGAAGCGGATTGTGTTCACCAGAGATTGGGTGGTTGTGTTGGCCAACAGATTCAAAGGCAACAACACCGTTTCCGCTGTACTTTCAAAGCAAGTTAAACATTAACAGAGAAGGGGATGGATAACTACTCAATAAGGATTCTGATTTGTATGAACTCTAACCTTCATGAGGGGCTAACTGATCAGGTTTTAATCCTCTCTTCGGCCCTAGGAACAACTCAGCCATGGTGACCATTGATCAGTTGGCCTCGGTGCTTGGACCTCTGATCACCGGCTTCCTGCTCAGTTGGTTTGGCCACAAATTTTTGTGTGCCGTGATCATTGTCTGGAACCTGTTCGCTCTGGGCACCATTCGGCTGTTCATGGTCCGGGTGTACGGAAAAGTGCCGGAATTGGGTATGAGAAGCGACAATGAGGAAGAACAGGCGAAGAATGGGGTGACCCAAAGTCCGAAGGGTACGAAAGTGCCTAAGTTCACTTGCCCCAATGGCTTTATCCTATTGCAGATCAACAACAGACCATCCTCGATGGATCACCCGCCGATCTGCCAGCTTCTGCTCCCCCTGCTCGGCGATCCCTTCTGATCAGCCAACTCAGTGCCTATTACCGCCAATCGGTGTTCCCCGCTGCCTTCGGCCTGGCCCTCCTCTACCTCACTGTTTTGGGTTTCGATGGCTTTGCCGTTGGATTTGGCCGGGCTCAGGGGATGTCGGAGGATGGCATTGGACTGTACCGGGGGATCAGCTCTATGTTCGGACTATTCGGGGCCATAACATTCTGGCCAGCCGAACATCGGGTCGGCCTCAGACGCTCTGGATTGATCGGCCTCACTGTGAGTGACACAATCAGGAAAGTAATCTAATCAGATCAAAATTATTCGATGACCATTGATTGACCCGTATAATTGATCCGATCACTATTAAGCTCCAACACCTTTGCCTCTGGCTCTGTGTGGTGTCCGTATGGCTTCCGGGCAGTCCATTTGATCCAGTCGGATATGCCAAACAGTGGACTTTAACGGTACCAAAATCCCGACTTTCTAACAATTCAGACATTTTTTTAGGGTTGGCTCACATCTTCTCGAAGCGCCTTTGACCATGATGCTTCCATAAAAAATGGCACTTCGAATCCCATCCTCAAACATCCTGAACTGGCTTCCATCAATGTGTTCTTCATCGGACTGACCTTGTCCAGATTCGGTAACATTCCGTTGTTCTTTCCTCAATACCCTATCAATTTTGCAGGTCTGTGGATGGCCGATCTGGCCATCATCCAGCTGATGCAGTTGTCTGTCCCAGAACGAGATCGGGGGACCGTGTTCGGCGTGCAGAACGGGGTGTCCATGCTGTTCAGCATGTGCAAGGACCTGCTGGTGGTGGTGCTGCCCGACCCGCGCACATTCGGCCTGCTGATCATATTGTCCCTGCTCTGTGTGGGCATCGGTTTCCTGCAGTACATCCACTACCTGATCAAGGTCCGATCTGAGAATGGGTGATCTTGGCATGATCCGGGAATATCATGACAAGATCACATGGATCAGTTGAAATATTCCTCATTTTTTGAAGCATTTTTGAAAGTTTTAATGCATCCCATTTAGACACGGACAAGTAACTTGCAAGATTCCATGGAGATGAGCATGAAAGGACGGAAAATCAGTCCGAAAGTGAACAGAAAGGAGGAAAGAGAGGAGGACGAGGGCATGCAGGAGATCCCGCTGGAGGAACCCGAGAAAAGATGACGAGGTGCAATAAAACCGTGATTGTGATCTCATTTCTGATCAGATTGGTGATCAGAGGGGCCCTTTTTAATCGGAAACTTTGTAAATTAGGTTTATCAATAAAATAAATTTGGCCAAAATAAAGTGCAAAATGATGTGAGAACAAAAAGTGCCATCATCGAAAGCATTCGCAAATGCCTTCGGTCGGTGGGTGCCGAGTTGCAGTAGCTGGTGGCCGAGCAACAACACATTTCCCCGTGCACTCCCTCGAACTCCAACTTGGCACAAACATTGCGCAATCCCTGAACATATGCGGAGAAAAAGTTAAAAAATGAACCCGAAATTGAGACGATAGAAATAATTGCTAGAGTCAGAACCAACATTGAGATTGGGACTCCGGGATTTAGTTTTGGTATTCATTTACAAATCTCGACCTAAAAAGGTGAATTATATGATTGTTTTTGGGAAATGTCAAGCTTTGGGATTGGAACACCCGAGAACCGGGATGATAAATGTGGTCCAAAGGTCTCGGAACAGGACGGTCTGTGGCGGGCCAGTCTGTGGCGAAACTTATTAAAACCTAAAACTTTTTTTTTGAACCATTTTAGACCAAAACTATAAAAGACAAAAATGTGCAGAATTTTATTCTCTATCTTTTGGTCTTTTAGTTTTTCGAAATTCGAACAAAAAGTTCTAAATTTCCACTAAAAACATGATTTTCCCTTTAAAAGTATGCTTTTTCGAAAAATTTCGAACTTTTTATTCGAACTTCGAAAAACTAAAAAGACCAAAAGATAGAGAATAAAATTCTGCACATTTTTGTCTTTTATAGTTTTGGTCTAAAATGGTTCAAAAAAAAGTTTTAGTTTTGATGAGTTTCGCCACAGACTGGCCCGCCACAGAAAGGGGTGTACCGAAAGGTCTTGGTCAGTATCTTCTCTGGATAAAATTACTTGGGTACTCTAAGGAGGAGCTTTGAAATCCAATTCTTGGGTCGGATGGGTGTTTGATTCGAAAATCTCAGTCTTGGAATTTGGAATAGGAATTTGGGGATTGATCACTGGCGCATTACATATCCCCTGGGTTTTACCGAGCAAATGACCACGGAGCAGCCTCGCTTGACAAAGTCCGTGACCCTGGTGTGGCTGGTGAACTTGTAGCAGTACCGGTGCATGCCCGGCATGGCCATCTCCAGCGCGTTCAGCTCGCACTTCACATTGTCATCGATCTCCTCTTGGCCCACAAAGTACTTGAGGCCCCGATAGCACCTGAACCAAAAATAATCAACCAAAGGCCCCCGAGAAATCGAGAATCGCCTTAAACTATCATTTAAGTTTTTAAACTGCATGCAGCCCTAAAGCCAATTAGAATATTCATTAAGTATTCCTTCTGAAGCATCTGCAGATCTAAAGGGCTAGAAATTCCGATGATTCGAATCCACCCTGATTTTTGATCGTGTAAATCTTAGCCATTAATCGCAATAGGATTCGATCTGTCCTACATATGTAAATCTAAATACCTCTGCAAATATGTAACTAACTGACATCAGGTCCGCGGATTGTTGATGCGAATCATCTTCGTTGCCACCAAAAATTGAGGAAAGGGAGAAGGCCGAAACGGAAGGGAAAAGGAAGGGAAGGAAGAAGACGGACTGGAAGAAGAAGAGAATGAGGAGAGGGACACTTATGGCCATTGTTTGGGAGGAAATTGGTCTCAATCCTCAAAACAACAGCATTTTTATTGAAAGATTCGTGTCGAAAACTGAAAAAGTTCAAACTGATAAATCTAAAGGCATATTCATGTCTTGAAATTAGGGGTGGAAGGAAGGAAGAAGTGAGGTGGAAGAAGATGAAGAAGGAGGAGCAGGGGCAGGAAGGGGCCAAATTGATCGGAGAGACAACAACGCCCCCCCCCCCCACTCTCGCCCCATTCCCGCGAGACCCTTCAGCCCCGCTGAATCACCGCAGCAGCAAATTTGTTATCTCTAACCTCATTTTTGGTGTATTTTTGCCAAAAAATGAAAGAAAATGGGAAAATGGTGAAGATGGATGTGAATGTTGAAGGAACAGAGAAATCCATTGTTTCGAAGAGATTTACTTTTTGTCATTCTGCGCAAAAAATGCCAAAGAAGAGAGTAAAGGAATTTGATGAAAGGTTTTCAAACCATTTTCCTCGATTTTGTTTGTTCTTTAACAATATGTTTTCATCACAATTTCGTCAGATTATCAGAATTGGTAACTCCATGAGGTATAGTGCCACAAAGGGCATTCCTTCCCATTTTTGTCGGTCATTCGCGCTACCGCTCTGAATATCGAAAATCTGAATATCGAATAGTTTAAATTCGTCCCAATATCGAATCTATCAAAAAACGTCCGAATATCGAAAATCCCAATATCGAAAATCTGAATATCGAATAGTGTAAAATTCGTCCCAATATCGAATCTACCAAAAATTATTGTTATTTCGCCTTCCTCCAGCCCTCAGTATATATGAAATTACCTAAATATCAAATTCCTTTTCATAAAATGTTTTTAATTCAAAAAAACATAACATTCATAACAAAAAAAAATACATCAAAAGTAAGAGTGATCCAAATTCAATGAAGAGTGGGAACCGGAAGTGCTGGGGACAGAAGGACCAGGGTTTTGGAAATTGGGAGAATCAAATGAATCAAGGTGAAGGGGAGAAACGTGCAAAATTCCTGCATCAACTTCATTTTCCACATCAATTTCCCGGTCATTTTCCTCATCATCATCTCCATTTTCTTCCTCTTCTGCTCCAGTTGTGTCGGCCAGATCATTCATCAACTGCTTCAGTGCCAGCGAGACGGCCTGTAGGAAGATGGCAATGTGTTGGTCAGTGTGAAGTGGCGAATTTCGGCAGAGATGCAACAGGGTCCGATCCATTTCCACGAATTCCTTCCGGCGATGAACTGACCCCGGCTTCAGGATAGCCTCGCGGATTTCCTGCATTTTCTTAGTGTCGAATTGGTGCAACCCTGTCAGGAAGTCATACATGCGAGGATGAGTTTTGGACCGCTTCTAAGATGGGAAGAAAAATTGAAAAAATTGGTAAATTGAAACCTGAAGAGCCAAATGACCCGCTTCCATCGAGGCCTGGCACCTGGGTAGTTCCGTCAGCACCCGCTCCCGCACATTCCAGAGGCGTGGGGCAAATTGTGGCGGATGGATGATGGGAAGTCCGTATCTCGGTTCAACTGAAAATAATAAAAATGAAAGTAAAAAAGTGATAAAAAACAAAAATCAACCCACCCTCAATTTGTTGTCCATCATCCCGGTGCTGTGGTTGGTTGTCTTCGGTGTCAGTGGTGACGGTGATGATGGAAGACCGGCGCGGGCCAGAAAGTAGTGAGCGGACGGAGATGGACGAGTCCGTTGATGCTAAAAATTAAGGTTGTCGCCGTCGCTGTCGTCGTTGTCGCAGCAAACATACCCCGTTGTTGGTGCTGGAATCCGACCTCACCCATTTCATTCATCATCCTGTTGGCGTCCGCGTTGTTACAGAAGGCTTGATGCTTCTGTTGATGCTCCCACTGGCTGAGTCCAATGTAGTTTTTTGCAATGTAGAAGAAATAGCCTGTAAAAAAGAAAATGTAAATGAAAGAATTTTCAAAACTCACGCTCTAGTCCACGTGGTGACCGATCGACTGTCAGCGAAAATCCGCGGCGCACTTTGTCCAATGGCAGAAATGCCAGCGAAATTGTCCAGCGGAAGTACATCCGCACATTTTCTTCCTTCCACCGCTTTATCAATCCTTCATTTTTGAAACGGCGCAGGAACGATTGGGCCAAATGAAACAGGCAGCCAGCCCTCTTGGCAGCAGGAAACGCGATTGCGATCGCGCCTAGAAGCCCGGATTCGTAGTCCGTCATGACTAAAATATTCAAATGACAAATAAAGGAATAGGAAAATTCAAAAAAAAAACTAACTTGAGTCTGGGTACTGCTCCACCAAGAGGTGGTTTTTGAGTTGGCTCAGCACTTCTTCGTATTGTTGGCGCTCTTTTGAAGTCATCAGGGCATATGCCAATGGGATGACTTTGTGTTGGACAAACCCGCCGATGACCAGCATCTGGCTGAACACTTTTGGCCGGGCACGAAAAGTCCCGTCGATGGACCAGTGATGTTGGTTCTGCAGGTGCTGCAGGGCCTAAATTGATTAATTTATATTTTAGGACCAAAAAGTTAGTAATTTTTATACATTTTCACTGGCGAAAATCAGCAGACGATTTTTGGCGGTTGGGTCCGGTTCCGGCAGAGAGTCGTATATCAGGAACCTTAAATTTACAGGTTAATTTTTAATTATTTTCAATTTTTCCATTTTAAACTTACGGTTTTCCGTTTTTCATCCTCAGTGGCTCAGGGATTTGCATCAATCCAACATTTTGATTGTTTAGTAGTCCGCCAATATGCTTCCTATGTTTGGTTGCGTACTGCCGCAGGGCTCCCTCACTCGGCAAATCGACAAAAACCTCATCCGATATTTCGTCGCTCTTCAGTTCCGCTATCAGGTCTGGCGCCGGTATTTGCGGTTCTTCGTTGATTCTATTTTTGAAGATGTTCAGCCGCCGTTCAGCCTTAAATATGGTAAAATAGCAAAATGACTATTATTTTTCTTTTCCTACTCTAGTAATGTTTTTTCTACCCAAAAGTTAGCGGTCGTGCTACAGTACCAACGAGCACTCATTTTCTTTTCGTTTCTTCAACACTTTTTCATGAGCATTCTCTCGTTTCAACGAACACTTTTTTCGCTTCAGATGTTTTTGTAATTTCCCTCTGCAGGGTGGAAAAAATATTACTACTGTACCTCTGCTCCAGTTTGCCGTGGGAGATGAACGTGCTCGTCGACGTCGCTCGATGGAGTTATCGTCCCACTCGTGAAGTCGCTGCTTGATGTCTGGGCTCGCACTGGACACTTCATTTTCATTTTCATGTCACATGCCCAGTATTGTGTCTTGGCTAATTTTTTTTCTTGGACGAAGCGATGTCCTAAATTCAAAAATATACTAAAAATAATTTTGATTTATTGTTTTTCACCTTCAAACCAAATCACAGCAGCGCCTTTCCGGCTTTTGCTCACTTCAAAATTGACAATTTGTGGACCGACTTGCTCCTCTTCAATGTTTTCTGGTTCCACTTCAATTTGTTCCTCGTTGTTTTGGCTGTCAGGCGTTGTTGGACGTCGCATTCTCTTTCTGCCTTGCGCCGCTTTGATTAGCTCACGGGCCGTTTTCATTATGCTTTTTTTAAATAAAAAATTGAATACAATGATTAATGAATAATGCGGAAATGATTTTACTTAGGAAGATTTATTAAGAGGGATACATGGTATAATAAATAATCAAAGCCAAAAAAGTTTGGAATTCTAGCGTTACATTTTGTTGTCAAAAGGTTCTGAAGCGATTTTTTCTCTATTGCGGTTGCGTATAAAAAAGAAATAGAAAAAGAGAAATAGTGTAGCAGACAGTCGGAGATAAAGAAATAAAACGAGAACAGACAGAGATTGTAATTCAATTCTGACGACAGTAGCGCAGACATAATTGTTCGATTTTGGGATTTTTCGATATTCGGATGTTTTTTGATAGATTCGATATTGGGACGAATTTAACACTATTCGATATTCAGATTTTCGATATTGGGATTTTTGATATTCGGATGTTTTTTGATTGATTCGATATTGGGACGAATTTAAACTATTCGATATTCAGATTTTCGATATTCAGATTTTCGATATTCGGACGTTTCGATATTCAGATAGGTAGCCGTCATTCGTAATTCAGAAAATATTTGTTTGTCGTCCATCACAAACGTGGGGAAACACCTGCGCCGGTGGCCAGATGGATTGGGCACAATTCTATTTTTTCGGAGGGCAAATCTGAGTGTCAAACCATCTGGCAATTGGGACAAAACGGCGAAACGCAAAACGGCGAAATGGCGAGTTTGGCCACCAATTAAGACGGTGTTGGACCATATTCTAATCCCACCAAACGAGGTATACCATCCACAGGAAACAAAGAACTTTTGGAGGAATGGATCTTTCCACATTTAGAATTTAAAATCCATTACTGTATATAGTTTATTGCTAACACATCTCTCAACCGATCAAATGTGCAGAAGTGTTCGCCAAATTAGATATTGACCACTTTCCTCTTCCCTTTAATCTTCTCAGAAATGGGCTCCGTTTCCACTACTCCCGTCAATGGAGCCACAAATATGAGCGCCTCCGCTCCTAAGCATTCGGCACTTTTGCTTCCGCATCCGCGAGCTGAAGTGCCGGACAAAGGCACCGTTGAGGGATTCCGGCATCAGTTGGCGGATGGCAGGCCCATCCTCGTGTATCTGGGCATTCCTTATGCAAAACCGCCGGTGGGCGAACTCCGATTTCGGGTGAGACATTTTGAATTCGTAAATTTGACCTAGACCCTTTGGAACGAAAAATTCTCAGATCTGCCCTCAGCAAAGGGCAGATATAGCTTTTTCAGTTTAACTGGAATCTATGATGACCAACGGTCTAGGCTTTTTTTCGAGGGATAGGGTTTCAGTTATGGGGCTCGGGTCAGCATTTCGAATGCCATTAATGTCTGGGAATTTGAATTATTTTTTGGAAATTATTTTTTTTATTAAATCACTTTTGAATTCACAGAAACCTGAGGAGCCAGACCCTTGGCATCCGTCGGTGCTGATGGTCAAGCGCTATCGGCACCGATCCGTGCAGATGGCCGGCTTCATCTGGGACCTGGTAGAGACCCGGGTCGGCATTTCCGAAGATTGTCTCTATCTGAACGTGATCGGGCCTGGATGGCGAAATGAGGAGGAGGGATCAGGACATAGCAAAGGGTTCCCGGTGATGCTGTACATCCATGGAGGCGCATTTCTGATCGATTCGGCTGTGAAATACCACTACAAGCGGGTGTCACGGTGAGGGAAAAGGGGGATAGGATAAGCAAAGTGATCATGATCAGGAGGAAATAAAACATAGTCTGATCACTTTTCCTGATATTAGATGAGTTAATCTCCATGTTATCGGCCAAACTGATAATGGATTATCCTCGAGGCTTAAATCTGTTTGATTATTCATGATAATTTAGACCTTTTAGCCCATATTCGATGGCCAAATTAACCAACAAATATGTACCGAATAGTTTGATTTATCTTTCTCAATGCCTATAAATTAGCTGATAGCCGATCTATCAGAAGTCAGCTTTTAGTATATTCGAGGAATTGTAGCTGATCTGCCTAATTTGATGAGATCCAATCCGATCACTCCCATGTTGATTGATCACACTTTTGCCCATTCCATTCCCCCAAACTAAGGATGTTGGTCCACCACGGGGTCATCGTGGTCACCGTCCAGTACCGTCTTGGCCTTCTCGGCTACTTCTGCACCGGTGACGCGGCTTGTCCGGGCAACTTCGGCCTTTGGGACCAATTGATGGCGCTGAAATGGGCCAAAGCGAACATCGGCGCCTTTGGCGGGGACCCCGAGCGGATCACGGTGTTCGGGCAGAGTGCGGGCGCGGCGGCCACCGACTTGCTGGCCCTGTCGCCGCTTTCAAAAAGTAAATTTACAATTGATTATGGCAGTTATACGAAAAGGAGGAGGCCAAATGGCCTATTTGCAGTAAGCAGGGACTCCGCCCCTTCACATTGCTGCTATTTAAACATGAACAGGGCTATAAAAAACTTCCATATATGAACTTGCAGCCTTAATAATGTATTTTATGATATCCTGGTAACGATGTCTGACATGTCAAGCATCGTAAAATATCGAAATCCGACCTTATAACCGTGATCAGGAACATCGAAAACCCCCCGGATATGAATAATCAGAAAAGCACCCATAATCAGAAAGCGCCCATAATCAGAATAGCGCCCATTTGGAACAAATTGCCTCAAAAACATTCCGGAATAAGGTTTTTTAATGTCAAGTTCGACCCTTTTGCAGACTTTCTTGGATGGGTTAATTAGTCGAAAAACTTTCATGTATTTCATCCCTGCATTCGACCGAATTCATTCATATATTTTTTAAAAATTTCTTTTAAACGGCCATGAATATTATAAATAGGGCTCGGAAAAAAAGGCATTAAAAATCGCTAAATAGGCGCCTAAAAAAGGCACGAAAAATCGCCAAAAAGGCATCAAAAATGGCGAAAAAGGCATAAAAACGGCAAAAAAGCATCAAAAAAAGCAAAAAATAACATCTAAAAATTCAAAATTTTACTGTAAAATATATTTTTTAAATTATTTTTCCTTCTTAGAAGTAATTTCAAAAAATAATTATATAATTTCAAAAAGTTAAAAAAGAAAACGATTTTATCCCCAATAGGAAGCGGGTACCGGAATTTTTTTAAAAAAAATTAGGCTATTCTCCTTAAGAAAATTGGTCATTTTTTGCTTAGGGTGAATTATTTTTTGTTCAAAATTTTATTTTTTATATCATTTTGAGATAATTTTTTTCAAAAAAAAGCACTAAAAATTTTAAAATTTGCCTAAAAAGTCAAAAAAGGCACGAAAAACGGCGCAAAAAGGCAAAAAAGGCATAAAAATCCCAAAATGGGCCAAAAAGGCAAAAAAAGGCAAATAAAAATGCAAGCTAGAGGGTTCCAATAAAGCTAAAAATGTGTTTTACGTGGTTTTTAGGCCATTCTGAGCCCGCAGAAAAAAAAGGCATTTGCCTTAAATTCCGAGCCCTAATTATAAATCTTGAAAATGTAGAGAGGCAAAATTTAAATTCATTCATATATACAGATAGTCAAAGCAATTTATAAAGCAGCAATTGCTTTGTTCGAATACCCAATAAATAATAATGGTACTTGTGGAGTTTGTGTCTCCGATTTGACCCCCAAAATTTTGGGAAAAATTTTTTTATTGAAAAATGACTTCCCAGGGATTATTTATGAAGCCGAATCCAATTCTGACGTCCATTTTGATGTAATGCGTCATCCGACGTCATTATTTGACGTTGTCGTCAATAAATTGATTTTATGGGCAAAGCATTATGCATGTTTCTATATGTGCATAGCTGAGATACCGCATGTAGAACCTGTAAACGAATTTGTGCATAGGGGGTGACGTATTACGTCAAATGGACGTCAGAATCGGAATTACGTCAAAAATTACCCCAGGGAAGTCATTTTTAGATGATTTTACAAAAAAGAAAATTTTGACGTCAGCGTCAAAAACTGACGTTAATGACCCATTACATCAAAAATGGACGTTAGAATTAGATTCAGCATCAAAAATTACCCTAGAGAAGTCATTTGTTCACAAAAAAATTAAAAAAAAATCCCAAAATTTTGGGGGTCAAATCGGAGACACAAACTCCACAAGTACCATAATAAATACAAACGAAAATGACAGCACCAAACAATAGAATATCACAATATAACACGGGTAACTGGATGCCCAACTGAAAGCAAATCACAGAAAGAGAAAGTGCGGCGGAGAGCAAAGGGGATAAGCTGACAAGATAAACATGTTGGTCCGTGCGCATCATCATCCCTCTTCATGCGCCGATCGTCCGCCAACTCAAAACACCGCTGTCCTCAGTAAGTCACTGATCGTCGCCGTTTGCGCGCAAAAAGGACCTTGGTGGCCACCAAAATGACGAGCACAGTGAGGGCCAAATGTGCGGTGCCGAAGACGGCCCAAACAATTATCCGGCTGGTTTCTGCAAATGAACGCGGACCATCAACTCGCACGGCCAACAAAAAAGAACGACGGCGGACTTACTGGTTCTGCCAGGCTTGTTGTCAGAATTCTGCTTTCCCCTTGTCTTAAAATGAATCGTCCAATTAAATCATTACGAACACAGTCAGAAAAACCTGTCGTACCCCGGGCTTTGGTTTTGGCGACTCTCTGATCGTTGTCGTTTGGTTGGTGGCCGTTGAGTTGGTGCTGTTACCATCAGTGCCGTTCGTTGTCCCAATTGTCGTGTTATGAGTTTGTTTTGGCATTGCCATCGTTGTTGTCGCTGTGACGACGGGAAAATTGCTAACTGAAAAAAAACACCCAAATATTGCCTAAAACATAACACTTTGAATCCCATCACTCACCAACAAATATGACAGTAACAATCAGCGACAACAGCACAGGGCCCATGAAGGCGTCCGGAAGTCGTTGGTGGTGATGAACAGCGACCGAAGGCATTTGGTGAATGATGAGGCGCCGCAACAATAATGCAGAAAATATTTGTTGTCGATGGGGAAATATTTTTGGATGTGGGGAAATGGGGTGCCAAGCTGAACAGTTGTTGTGTTTTATACTCTCCATCGGGCAACTTCTAGCATTCAATTTCAAAACAAAAGAAATAATATCCTGATAAAAATAATGACACTTGTCATACATATATACATATGTAAAATCATTTTTAAAAACCTAAAAGCATTCCTTAAGCTTAAAATTCTAATGATTTTATTTTTATTTTATGAAATTATTTAAAATTAATATCAATTAAAAGCCTGGTAATAGTAGTGTTTGTGGGCCCCTTTTTCAAAAAAAAATTGATGTGCCAAAAATGGCCCAAAATAACATCCTAGGATCATTTTTGACACTGAATCCGATTATGACGTCCATTTTGACGTCCTGCGTCATCTGGTACTTATATAGTTTAGGTACGCTTTTTTGGTCAAATTTTCCAAAAAAAATATTTTATGCTGAAAACACTTTTGTGGGATATTTGGGACTGTGATTCAAAATAATGTGATATTTAGTGATTTTCATGACATTTTATCCCTTTGAATTTTAGTTTTGTTTTCCCTCCGTCATTTTTAGTTAGTTTTTGTGTGTGTGAATATTTTGTGTGGAATAAATAATATTTTTAATTCCTCATTCTCTTCAACTATTTGGAAAGGGTTCAAACCCTAATATATTCGAATATATTTATTATCTTCCTACGATTATTCCTTGTTTTTCCCACATGGCGCTGCCGGAAAAGGACGATTGCTGAGCAGTGACCGATTTTATCAACAAATTTCCCGTGATTTTGAAATTTTATTTTTTTCGTATGATCATATCATCAATTTTTTTGTATTATCTTGGTGATAGTACAGATTTTTATCCCATCTTGAGCTCATCTTCTGCGGAATTCGACCTCTGTATTACCTTGGTGGTAATACAGAAAATTCGATCGATTGCCCCTTTGTTTGTAACTTGTGGGTGCTTATCTTCTACGGAGCGGATCATCGATTTCTTCAGCCTCACAATCTTGTAGATTGTGTTATCCAATTTGTAATTGGTTGGGCTCTACATTTCGTCTTCAAATCTCTGCCGATCCCTCAACCTTGGTGGTTGTGTTGAGCTTCTTGGAGGAGCCTGGATCTCTACATGGCAGACTTTCCCCAACCCACCATTTATGAACCAATGCCGATGTTTTGGAGGCAGAGCATGCAGGAAAGGACTTGGACGGAAGAGCACAAAATCGATCCGACGAGTTTTGCTGATTCTGGCTTTGTAGAGGAGGCAGGACCTTCCACATCATCGTCAGGGCAACAAATTGGAGCAGGAGCAGCCATTGCAGGACAAGAATTTGCAGAAATTGGCGCAGAACAATTTGGAATTTCTGCCGGGACAAATTGGATCGGTGCGTCACCGAAGCTGACAGGAAACGAAGGATTTGGAGCGATCTGTGACTTCATTGATCACTTTAATGCATCGGCGGCACATTTGGACGGAAACCATCGAATCCGAGGATTGCTGCGAATAGTCGAGGGTGATGCCGAATTGGCTTTGCGCTACGCGATCAAACAGGAATTTGAGGATGCATTAGCACAATCTCGGCCTAAGGAATACACGCAAATTTTGAGGAATATGGTGGAAATTTTTAAAAGGTTTCGAGTTGGAAGACGCCCAACCCGCTGATGTGGTGCCTCCGAACTTGCTTGAGCAGAAAGAACAAGCGGAGGCCAAAAATCGCTGGCAGCAGCTCACCAGCAAGACACTGGGAATCGGAATCAAAGGACTCCATGCTGGCACCCGGAAGATGAAGATGTTCCGCCAATCATCGGGAAAATGCATGATTTGGAATTGTATATTCAACATCACAAAGTTTCGGCATTTTTGGATATTAGTTCGACAGTTTCCATTTTGTCAGCTCGATGCCTTTTTGAACTATTTTGTGATGGAATTCTGGATCCAGGGTCAGTAAAATTCGTACAGGGAGGACCAAAAGTGATTGTATTAAATGGGGAAAATGTGGAATCACTCGGTGTTGCGGTTGTACCAATCCACCGAAAGAATATGCCGCCAATGCGGGTAAGTTTTGTCATCACAGCGATCCCGTTTGGCCGTGATCTGCAGATCGGATCGAATGCTTTCGAGAGCCTGGGATTGCGGATTTTTGATGCGACTGTGCAGAAGTTTGTCGAATTTGATCGATCGGAGCGATCTGTGGATCCCGTGCGAGTTGGCCCTGTCACAGTTGCGGTTCCGTCGGACAAATTGTGCAAGGAAAAGGAGCGAGGAATTCAGAATTCGTCAGGGACGACAAATACTCGGAGGGTCGGGACGGATTCGGACTTGGAAAGGGGACAAAAGAGAAGGAAACGACGAAAGAAGCGGACAAGGAAATCTCGAGGCAATCCTGATCCGAGCTACCAGGAAGTGCCGAACTCGCAACCAGATTTATGCAAGTATGGTCGGCCGCAGTGTAGCCGGATTGTAGGACAGAAGCAACGGGTTTTAGCGAGCGGATTGAGCCAAAACAGTTCTGCCGATAGTGGGTGGACTAGTCCTGCGCGTTCTCCGACTCGACTTTTTGCTTCAAGGCCCAGGCAACAGAGTTTCGGGGGTTCTGGAATAGGCCATTTCGTTCGGAAGCTTGGCCAAGAGCAGTTTTCGATGTCTTGGCGACATCGATTTTGGATCCCTTCGTGGAAGAAGGGCACTGCTCAGCATCGTCCGCCCACCCATGGCCTGACGGAAAACAGCCGAATGACGCGAGATCCCACTTGTCCGACGCGTGCCAATGACTTGAGGCGCCGGGACGTCGCCTCACGGAGGGTCGGGATGTGGGATATTTGGGACTGTGATTCAAAATAATGTGATATTTAGTGATTTTCATGACATTTTATCCCTTTGAATTTTAGTTTTGTTTTCCCTCCGTCATTTTTAGTTAGTTTTTGTGTGTGTGAATATTTTGTGTGGAATAAATAATATTTTTAATTCCTCATTCTCTTCAACTATTTGGAAAGGGTTCAAACCCTAATATATTCGAATATATTTATTATCTTCCTACGATTATTCCTTGTCTTACCTACACTTTAAAACTAATTTTAGTACTATATTTAGCAATGGAACAGCTTAAAAACCTTAAATTAAACTATTTATATCGCCTTCTACAGCAGACCGACGACCAATTCGAGAAATGGTTGCAAGAGTTGAAATTGCTTCCAGTGACGCGAAATTGCGAATGTGGCAAAGAAATGGGATTCAAATGGATAAAAGATAGAAAATACCCGCTGTGGCGTTGTACTTCTGTCAAGAATCACGATGGACACATCGATCACTTTTCTCTAGATATTTATGTGATTTTCTTTGGCGAAAAGTTTTCGGGCCCCGATGTTTTCTTCAATTTCTGGTCCCAAATTTCAATGTTATACTCCATTTCATGAATAAAAGTTGATAGATATGACATTAGAAATGATTTTACAATGTTTTCAGCACAAAATATTTTTTTGGAAAATTTGACCAAAAAAGCGTACCTAAACTATATAAGTACCCGTCATCTAATGCAACTTTTTGACGTCGGAAAATTTTGACGTAAATTTTTTTTCAAAAAATTCAATTTTATGCATAGAAATCAAAAAAAAATCAACAAAATTAATGTTCACATGGGTATAGCAATGAAACATGGTGCCAGAAGTTGTAAAAGCAGTCCCAGTTCCTCGAGCCATGCGTCGAAGTCATTGTCGGGAAGCGCTAATTTTTCGTGTAACTTCGTCATTGTGAAAATTTCTTAGTTGTTCCATGGCCATTTTATCACAATATAAATGTATTTTTATCTAAAAATTGAATTTTTGGGGAAAAAATTTTACGTCAAAATTTTTCGACGTCAAAGTTGCGTCAGATGACGCAGGACGTCAATGGACGTCATAATCGGATTCAGCGTCAAAAACTGATCCTAGGATGTGATTTTGGGACATCAAATTTTTTTTTAAAAAGGGGGCCCACAAACCCTACTACATATTACCAAAAGCCTTTACATCTCATATATATATATATTTCTAGATTTAAATATTTATGGAAACAAAATTAAAATTAACACAGAAAAAACGTTAACATAATAATAAGATTAACACATGGATTGACACTCGGGCACTCGGTAATAATTAGGGTCCGATATTTTAGGGAAATCCCTATTTTTTAAAAGTCATGGAATCGTAGGGAAATGCTCAAAAACGCGTTTTTTAGACATATTTAAGTTTATTTTGATGAACTTTTTTTTTCCCTATTTTCCCTATTTCTTAAGCACGGCTGGAATTTTCCCTATTTCCTGACTTTTCTCCCTATTTTTCCCTATTTTGCCCATTTTTTAAGAAATTCTTCACAAAAATGCAATAAAAACCGAAAATTTTTTGGAAATTTTTTTAAAAATTTTTGGAAAATTTTTTAAAAATTTTTGGAAAATTTTTTGTTTTTTTGCAAAATTTTAGGATATTTTTGTTTTTTTTCTAAAAATTTTTCAAATGACTTCCTGCGACGAATTTGGAAAAATATATCATTTGCAATTGTGAGAAGCGAGAATAAAGCAATTTTGGTGAAAATTTGAAAAATATACCCCTCCCTATTTTCGCTACCTTTCTCCCTATTTTCTCCCTATTTGGGTCCTTTTTTACTCCCTAATAGGTCCCTATTTTGGCTTAGGGGAATTCCCTAAAATATCGGACCCTAGTAATAATGTATTTTTCTCTTGAAAAGTACTGTGTGAGCACACGTGCCTGATAAAATGGCCAACACGAGTGATTATCTGATTATCATGATCACAACTACATACAGTATACAAATAATGGACAATAGACCATAAATCATAAATTAAGGCATTTTATAGTCTCAGCTTTCTCTGTCATTTGATACAAGATCATTTTTCTAGAGTATTTATTATGACTGGGGCTTAAGTTCTTGTGTTCTGTTCCTGTTTCGCGGTCTACTGATGGCCACTCTCGCGTCAATTTTTTTTTAATTCTGCTCTAACAGATTTGTTCTCCCGCGCAATTCTGATGGGCGGCAATGCGGAATGCACTTGGGCCCTGGCGCCGAAGCAACAAATTGTGCGATATTGTCACGAATGGGCGCTAAAATTTGGATTCAAAACGACGAGAACAGTTGAGGAGTCAGAGTGGGGAGTTGAGGAGAACCGACGGATGATGGAGTTTCTGAGAGCATTGCCAGCAACCAAATTTGGTGGGTTGATCAGTGTTGGAAATTGAATGATGGGAAAGATCAATTAGAGAAAAGTCCGGTATTGATCGAAAGTGTTCAAATGGAAAGAATCAAAGAATGGAAAGAATTGCCCAATGCAAACTCTTAGTTGTGAACGCCATGGCAATGATCGGCCCCCTCTTCGAAACTCTTGGCACTCTGATTTTGGCACCCGTCGTGGACGGCGAGTTGGTGCTCGCATCACCCAAGGAGTTGCGGGTGGTGGCACCGGCACGGAAAGTGATCGCGGGAGTGTGCAAACACGAGGGAATGTTGTTCCGTGAGTTTTCTAGGGTTCATGGTTGATCAGTGATCGATCACCTTTCTAATCACTCCGATCAGTTGCCTTCGGACTCCGGCGTGCCAATGCCAAACTTTTGGAATCGTTTGAGCGCCAATTCCAAGTCGCCGGCATGGAAGCAATGAGAAGGATGGGTGAAGGACACGGAGTCAGGCAAGCGATGATCAGTCCCAAATCGTTGTTGGCCGAAACCTATGGCCTCAGCGAGGCAATGCGCTCCAACAAACAGGCCATCGCCAAAACTTGCGTGACGGTAGTGAACTGGAACAATCTGTAGACGGACTAGCAGGGAATTCCGGGACTAGAATTCGACATTAAAATTAGATCTGATCGGACAACATCAATTTCAAATTAACAATTCCAAATCACCGGTTCACACCTTTCCGGTCCCATAATTCCCTGTTTTTGGACCCTTATCAGATACATATTCCTTTCGTCCTTGTGTTAGATATGGCTATTAGTTAGTATTTTTTGATTTTCCTTGTCCCGAAATTGGCACCGGAATAGATCGAAGATCTTACCATTTTGTTGATCAATCTGATCACTTCTATCCCGAACACTCATTCGATCATTCCCTCTCTCAGTTCATGAGCGACTTCATCAATGACATTGCTTTGTGCAACTTCTGCGAGCATTCAGTGCCCTCCGGCTCCACAGTGTTCCGCTTCCTCTTCGAGCACTTCAACCCGGACAACACGCGGGCACTGAACACCTTCTTCCCCTTCAAAGGGGCCACTCATGCCAACGAGTTGGCCTACGTGTTCGACGTGAACATGTTCATGGTGCCCTGGAGACGAACCATCGCGGATCGCGAGGTGGATGGGAGACATTGAGAAAAACGAAACAACCCCAATTAAAGGTCATGGCCATGGTCACTAAACTGTGGACCAATTTTGCCAAGTTCGGTGACCCAAATGGAATCGCAACTCGCGCAGCTCATTGTCAGGGTAAACTGTCATAGGGATGGAATTTGATGTTCAAAAGGTCTTAAACGGATCAAAATGCCCTTAAGGATCCCCACTCCCCTTCACATGGACACCCATTGATCAGTCCAACATTGATCGACATTTGTGCATAGCGAAGGAGCCCCGAATGGCCGAGTCAATGGGCACAGATGGGCGCAGAATTGAAAGATTGGCACCGATTTACCGAATGAACACACAGTGACTGATTGTTGTGAATGTACAAATTTGGCAAACAAATTTGCCAATTTTTGTAAATAAGAATCCGATGTGATCAGGCACAAATTGATCAGTTTGTCCAAATGTGGGTGTAGTTGTAGATCAGATCGGGGCGCTGAGCCGACATCACGGTGCTGAACACTGTTTGGCTGATGGATGCGAAGGGTGGTTTTTAAAGTTTTGCAAACCATGATCCACCCTTAAACCTGTTCCTAATCGGAGATTTGGACAAAACTTGGTAAAACAACAAATCCGATGAGATCCGAGCCTCTCCGATACGGTTCAGCGATTTTCGTGCCAAAATCCTTAACAAAAACAGGATAATGAAGTTACCAAAAAAGCATTCATCAATTGGATTTGTTATTCGGGTAGGACGCTCTAACCTTATCATCATGATCCCACAACAGTTATCCCGCTCTCCATAATTACGGTATCGTACCCTTATCAAGTTAAACCCCACAGCTATTTCCATCCACAGTAACCATATACTATAAGTGAGCTCTCTGCGGCGTCGAATGGTTTTTTGGTAAAACATTCACAGTCATCATTCTACGGCCAATCTCTCTACATACCGTGTTCCAATTCCCCTGACAACCACTATCATAATATCACAAATATTCACTTTCGCTTGTCCGTCGTCCTCTTCCACGGATCGTCGTTGTCCTCCACCAGATACCATTGATGGTGCAAGTAGTCCAGTGAGTACACATCCGCGGGCCCGAGTCGATCTCTATGGACAATATCGCAATCTTACATATTTGTTAGTTTTATGAAAATTTTTGGACAAAAAAAATCAGAAATTTTTGGTGACAATCTCGAAGAACCAATCGAGATCATGATCTGTCTGTCCGGTCCCCGTCCCGTGCTCACCTGGTTATGATTGCTCCATCCCCTCTGCTGTTTCCTCCCACAATTATGTACGATGAAGCGATCATCGGCACTTGGTTGAGCTTTTCCACAGCGGTCGGATAGTCCGCGACACTGTCCAACACTTTGCGCAACTCATAGGCCACCGGATGGTGGAAACGGGTCAGCAACTCCATCAGCACATTGTCCAAGGGACCGCCAGAATCTGGGAAAGGGATCAATCGAAAGCTGGAAAACAGAAACTATGATCGGATGACCAAAGGGTCTTCGAAGAGTTTGGCACATAACGAAAGGTTTAGAATCGAGAGGACTACCGTAATTAAATCACCACCTCTAATTAGAAGCCCTCTCTCCAAAAGACCTCCCTCTCCAGAGAGCTTGAAAAATAAGACCCCAGGGGGTCCTAATAGAGTTTTTACGGTAATCAGTGTTTTCCGATGGGTGAATTGCCGATACGGATCTCCCAACTGACATCTGGCATTCAGGGACACGGTGAAGGCGCCTGCGCGTTGTCCGGTCAACAGTCCGTTGTGGAGCAGGAACTGGACGCCGGTGAACTGGACAGTTCCGGCACGGACATAGTCCACCAGGATGGTGGTGTCCCTGAGCAGTCGGGTCCAGCCAAAGTCCAGGTTGCGCCCGTGCAGAATCTGCCCGTCCCGATCCGCGGTTAAAATGGAAGTGCAACCGAAGGGCAAAGGAGCGGAATGGTTGAGCAGGGGAAGGGCGAAGTCGAACAGGTCGTAGAACAAATTGAGCACCACCAACTCGCCCAGGGTAACGCCCTGGTCCCGCAGATGGTCAGCCATCCCTGGACTCATCAAAAATTCAGACCTAAGAAAACGGGATTCCAGAGAAAGTAAAAAAAATCCAAAAATTTTTTGATCTAGATTTTCAATGCTAATAAAGTTAGAAGGAATTATCAAATTGCCAATCTCTGATTTGTACCTTTCAGCTCTTCGGCATATTCATGGGGAAGGAACCGAGTCAGTTTGCCGAAGATCCAGTAGAGCGGGGATCGGACCTTTTCCGGCAAATAGAATCTGTTAAAGGTGCAACGATCAGCTGGCCAAAGGTCAATGATCATCGACCGATTGATCACCTGACCGCGTGCACTATGCGCGGGATCACATCGGTGCCGTTGAATGCCTCCAGCACCGGAACCCATCGTTCTCGCGGTGGAGTGTCCAAATCGACGCGAAAATGTTTTGGGGAAGAACCGGCGGCAGAGGAGGAGAGTTGGCATACCGTAACCGGGAGAAGAAAGTACAGTAACAGGGGGATGGACAAAATATTTGTGGGGTTAAGGGTGTGGAAATCCATGGGAAGAAGGGCAAATTTTGCTGAAAAACGACGAAAAAAGCTTCGGGAATCGATGTCGGGAACACTTTGATAAGTAATCTGCTGAGTGATAAGAATAGGGAAGGACAGGGGACACCAGCAGCCCACAGTGACAAAGAACACATTATCATCAGCAAACAGTTCTGTCGATGAATTGGGGGGGGGGGGTGTTTTCCATTTTGGCCATTTTTTACCCGAGCATTGATCCAAGCATTGATTGATTGTCCATCAGTTCAATGCAATTTTCGGAATAATTTGTTCAACATTTGCTCGTCCATCAAACCCATTTTATTGATCTCTTCTTCTCCGATACCTTAACAATTTTTCAATTCTGCCGATCAGTCCAATTCAAATCAGAATTGATAAGCTTGAGCTGATCAAAATGGACAATTTGCAAGTTGTCCCACTCCCACCAAATCAGTCCCCTTCCCTTCCTTTCCCTTTCTCTCTGCACTTTCCATTTTGCACTTTTGTTTTGGACATCGTTGTCATTGTCACACCCAAAATGCATTTTAACATCGATTTGATGTTCTCCTCCTTCCTATTCTCCTTCTTTCATTCATGCACAAATCTCATCAAACCTTTTATAAAAGGGTAAATTGAAATTGTGCAAGTGAAAATGCATTTGCCCATTGCTATTATTTCCATTTCCAAAAGACCACTCAATAAAAGTTAAATTGTAGCGTTAAAATTGGCTTTTTATCATTGAAAAATGACTTTTTGTCTTTGTTTTATTTTTTCATTTTTCTCAATTTTCTGCTTTTTGTTTTTTCCTGTCCTATTTATTTATTTTATTTCTTATTTGACTTAAGTTTAATGCTTTCTTTTGCTTTGGTTTTTTGGCGGATTTAAATGGAAAGATCTTTTTGTTTCTTTATTTTTTCTAAAATAAATTTTAAAGCCAAATTAATTTATCAAGGTCGATCCCATTAAAAAAAAATTGATTAAGAACTCCACTGAAAAATAAATTAATTACTAGATTTTAAAAATTTATAAATTCCATACCGGTATCGAGCCAAAGTTCTCAAATTAATAAAAAAAACTATGCTTGATATTTTAACTTTGATATTTTTCGAATTACTAGTAATAGTAAAATCTTAAGAAAAGGTATTTTTTAAATTTAGATCAGACCAAAGACTAATTTTAATTTTTACATTAAAATAAAAAAAGAGAGGCACTAGTTGCAAAGCGGCTGCTTTTGAAATTCACAAATTTAACAGGGGGGACCCTTTTCATTTGAAAACCAAAAAAAAATTTTTTTTTAGGTTTTAACTACTTTTTTGACTACTTTTTGACCAAAAGAATTGGGAAAACAAAAAAAATTTTTTTTGGTTTTCAAATGAAAAGGGGTTTTCAAAAGCAGCCGCTTTGCAACTAGTGCCAAAAGAGAATTCCATTTTCGGAATTTTAATTTTTCATTCTAAATTTCTAGATTTGATTAAATCCTTCCAATTTAGCCTTATTTTAATTTTTTTTAAATGCGTAATTTGCCATTCTTCTCGCCTTATTTTTGCTTCGGGTACCGCAAAAACAACAAATTTGCAACCTTTTTATCCTTCGCTCATCGTCCTCACAAATCTCACGATGAGAGAATCATCAACCTCGTCCACTCTTCGTGTTATTCAACCTCCTCCTCCGCCAACAATCGATTCCTTCCCGACAAAAACGGAGTCATCCGATCCGAATTCCCACCCGTACCGATACAATCCGAACCCTTCACCGAAACTCTGTTGAACAGCATCCAACGCCATTCCATCGAACAACCCGGGAGGGCAGCATTTGTGAGTTGGAGAGGGAATTTAAGGATTAAATTAAGGATTATTTTTTATAAAACCCGTTTAATAAAAAAAAAATACTAGAAATATCTGAAATCTATACTAAATTCTTGTTACTTTCAAAGACTGAAATAAATATTATTTATTGTTGGTTGCAAAAATTAATTTCATTTTTAGCTCGACGCTGACAATCCGTCCGATCAGATCACTTTTGGTGATTTCTTCGACAAAGCTCATTGCGTTGCCGATTTTCTTGATTCCATTGACTTCTCACGCGGGGGTGTGGCCGGATTGGTGACTCCGAACAGTTGGCATTACCTGGCAATCTTCATGGGCGTCGCACTGAACGGAGGATGCATTTCGCCGTCCAACGCCCTTCTCACTGAAGGTAAACGAAGAAGAAGAACCATTTGCGGGAGGGAAGGGAGAGCGAGTGATTTTGGCCCGAGTCCGTTCCCTGGTTCTCTCTCTCTCCCTTTTCCCAATTCCATTATCGAGTATGTTGTTATGCCGTTAAGGGATTTAAACTCGACCAAGAATCGAATCATTGGTCCAAATCCAAACAAAAAATTGCACATTTCCAGCCGAATTGGGTCGGGCTTTCAACGAGATAAAATGCAAGGTGGTTTTCTGTGTCGATACCCTTCTGGAAAAGATGTTGGAAGTGCAGCGACTCTGTCCTAATCTGAAGGTCCTTTTATCATCACTTTTACATTTTTTTGATTCATTTTTTAATTTCTTCTTCAATTTCTTGGATTTTTCAGTATATTGTTTTCATCCCAAGCAAATTTCCTGCCCCAAAACCAATCTCAAGCTTGCCTCCGAACACCATTCCTTGGACCGATATTGTCTCCTCTGTGCCAAGTTTGACTCGTCCCTTCCCAAAAATTGACGTTGAGAAGGATCTGATTCTTTTGCCCTTTTCAAGGTAGAAATTAATTCAAAAATTTGTTTTCATTCCCCGTTTTTCTCGATTTTTAGTGGAACAACGGGTCCACCAAAGGCTGTGATGTTGACCCATCGGAATATTGGAACAATGTCGCGCATATTCAACGCGTGAGTTCATTCCGGAAATTTTGGATAGAAATGGGCAATTTGAAGCCATTTGGACAATGCATTGGTGAAGAGGATGGACCCGAACTGGGACTGGAAACTGGAACACAACCTGCTCATTCTGCCCCTTTATCACAGTAATTGCTATAGGAATAACGACGAACTTGTCATTTTCGCCATTCTTTGTCAGTCTATGGCTTCGTGCTTGGCATCAATTGTTTGTTGTCGGGTGGCACCGGAGTCACTTTTCGGCGATTCGACTTGGACCTGATTTGCCGGACCATCCAAACTTACAAAGTACAGTATTGTAATGCCTTTTTATTTCGTTATGGCCATTCTTCTATTAAAAATATAGAAGAATATAAAATCCTGAAAATAAGATTGATAAAAAATCTTATTAGAATTTAGTCAAAATAGGTACTTTATACTTTTGAATTGCAAATCAACAATTCTTTTTGGGTTCTAGTAGCATTATAATAATATGTGTAAAAATTATTGCATTTTCTTGATTTTGATTTGAAAAATTGAATATTCTCGAATCTAAGGAGAATTTTAAAAAGACGAATTTTAATTTTACAAATTGTCTCCGCTCTCGACTCATAAATAAAGTTGATCATCTGGCCAATTCCCTTTTCACTTCCCTGTTTCAGCTCAAAATTGCCATGTTGGTCCCCCCGATCCTGGTCCTTTTGGCCAAATCACCCGCCATCTCCCGGTACGATCTGTCCTCCCTCCGCCTGATCATGACCGGCGCAGCACCGGCTGGCATCGATCTGATGGAGGAAGTGAAGCGGCGGATCCCTTCGGTGGAACAGATCTGTCAGGGCTACGGGATGACCGAGCAGTCCATGTGCTCGCACCTGCCCGTGTTCGGCATGGACAACCCGAAGGCGGCTGGCAGATTGAACTCTAACTTTGAGATGAAGGTGGGAGAAAGTTTATTTTTTTGTGGCTCTTCCATTAAAATATTGGCTGATTCGACACTCATTCATGTGAAAAATAATTCCGTCACTTATAACTTACTCCATCTTTTTATATAAAAGCATAATCGGACGAAATGAATTACACCAACATAATATCATAATTTGATTTAAGATTGTGGACATTGAGAAGAGGACACCGTTGGGCGCGGGAGAGAATGGGGAGATTTGCACTCGCAGTCCGACTACCATGGTTAATCTGAATTTTTGATCGATCATCAAATTTGATTCCTTTCTTATAGCTCGGCTACCTGAACCGACCAGATGCAACAGCGGAGACCATCGACAAGGACGGGTGGCTAAGAACTGGTCAGGAGGGGATCTTATTTGGGAAAATCAGAAATATCACTCATCTTTCTCGTCTTTTCAGGGGATATTGGCTACTTTGACGATCAGGGATGGACTTATGTGGTGGATCGCTTGAAAGAGCTCATCAAAGTCAAAGGTTTCCAGGTCGGTTTTCTCCCCCTCCCAAACAATATTTTCCCGATTCAAAATCGATCGTTGACCTTTGGCCTTTTAGGTTGCTCCCGCTGAACTGGAGGATCTGCTCCTTTCCTACCCGAAAATAAAGGATTGCGCAGTCATCGGAATGCCGGACGAACGGGACGGAGAGGTGCCGAAGGCATTTGTGGTCAGGACGGATGACCAATTGACGGAGGCGGAAGTGATGGAATTTGTGAAGGGTAAGGAAATGGCATGGTGGGGAGAACACAGTGAAGATCAGTCACATTTCAGCAAAAGTTGCGACTTACAAACAGCTAAGAATGGTGGAATTTGTGGAGGAAATCCCGAAGAGCCCATCAGGGAAGATTTTGCGCAGGATTTTGAGGGACAAAAGTGCCAGCAAATGATTCTCGAAGACCATTAATCGACCGCTTTATAATTTAAATTTTCTTACTTAACTTAAGAGAGACCTATGCCTTACCTACGCCTGTGACATGCCTTTTTTAAATTAATAAAATTTTACAAATTGATGAAATGAAATGCATAAGTTAATGAAGCGTTTTTATATTAAGAGGGAGACAGGAAGACAGCCATTTGGCAAATGGAGACCCAATCCCAGTTGCATTTTTATACGTCGGATTTGAAGACATTTGCTTTGGGAATATGGACATTGTAAAATAATTGAAAAATTTGGCGGTTAGATGTGTCCGATTTGTAAGTTTTCATTATTACTTATGGTTCGAACAAATTTGCCGGGTTTTGCCATTTCCGATCAATAACTGGCATTCGCGCCGATCACCAGCCTTTTTCTAAGAAAAATCATCGCCAAACCAGAACTGAGGGCCAACAGAGCGACAACGCAACCCAGCAAGGCGAGGAAGAAGCTATAGCCAAGGGAACAGTCATGGCTGGACCAGGAGGTCCAATGGGCGACGAAATCTGAAAAAAGGAAAAGAGGATGGGCAAAAATGAGAATCCGGGATTCCGGACCCCGAAAATTTGATAAGATGGAAATTCCTTGGTTCTTTTTTCAGAAAAATGCTAAAAAGATGTACCAAAAGTGACATCTTTCCTCTCCCCAACCAAAATTCACTGACTGTCACTTTCGCTGCATCCAAAGGCGAAGTAGACGATCAGAGCAGTGGAGGAACAGATGAAAGGGACGGAATCGATGCAGGGAAGGATCCATTGGGGTTTATGTTCCAAGTCGGGGACCAATTTGGAGAGGATAAGGACGGCCCAGGAAAAGGCCAGGAGGGAGCCCAACAGGGACAGAGCACAGAGGAGGAGGACGACACGCTCGAAGGAAGCAATGTTCTGGAGGGAAAGGAAGTGATCGGAAGGGGAATCACCGATCGGGTGGGAAATTGATCGGAAGTACCATTGTTCAGTGTGAATTTGGCCAGAAAATCCCATGCTTGTGGCTAGATTGATTCAATGGATGTTTCCAAGATTAGGAGCTGGAGGAAACCGTTAAAATTATGATCCAGGGTTGTTGAGGGTTATCAAAAACCATTTTAATCGGTTTGTTGATACATTCGTGATCAACGATAGATGTGGATGATCCGTGCCTTCAATGGGTCATTGATGAGTTTGCTCCATATCAGTAAAATAATCGCCCTATCGATCATTTTACTGATCAATCTGACCGATCCTAATTTCTCCCGATCTAAGGCCTTATTAGAGGATCCAATGCCAATCAACTAACATGTGCCCAACTCAAGCATTTGTCTCTGCGTCCCATCGGATCATCGGTTTCTGTGCATAAAAATCCGAAGAGTCCGGTGCTGACGCTGAAGGGCTGGCCGGCACGGTCTTGTGCCACATTCTGGCCATTGACTGTACGCCATCCTGGAAGATCAGTGAAAAACTGATCAGTGATCGGAATCATAGGAAGTCATAGGAGAGGGGAAGAACCTGGAGTAAGCATAGAGACACCGAGAAACAAAATGGAGAGCAGGGACAGAGCGCCGGAGGCAACCAAAGGGGACTTGTGGAGGCGCATTCTAGGGGGCAATGGGTAAATGCTGAAAAACTGATCGAGAATCAAGGTCAAACAAGGAATGAACTGATCAGTGATAATCGAAACTCAAAAGAATCGATCGGGGAAAGGGGGAATCGGAAAGGAGGTGGTTGAAATTCACAGATGAAAGTTGAGTGTTTGCGATTATTTGGACGTGACCATCGATGGATTCCCGATTTGGCCAAACCCCGCCGCAACTCACTCAGCCGTTAAAGATGCTCTTCCCTCCCTTCGATTCCCTCCATCCATGATTCATCCCATCCTTCTCGTGTTTGCAAATGCCGAAAGGGTCCAAAATGTGCAAACAAACAGAATGTATCGAACCGACAAAATAGGAAGGGGAGGGGGCAAAACGGACCGGGGAAGGTCAAGGACAGTACACATTTTAGAGATATATATGTAGATATGTACATTGTACATGCTTAATTTTAGAAGTTTTGACATACCCGTGGCCGAGATAAAAGCTAGTCCGGTTTCTATCTCGGTAAATTGTTTTTGAGCTCTTCCTGCTTCCCAAACAAGGACCATATTTAACAGAAAATGCATTTGATCTTTTAGGAAGTTGAAGTCCTCGTTCCTTTGCCTTTACTAGTAGTGCTGTTCAGAAATTCACAATTTGGACTCCAAATACGCCTTCTTAACTTAAGTTAAACTTCACCATGGAAAGCGGGGAAATCAACGGTCGCCCATTGCAAAACCAAAAAGAGCAGTCAATGAAGGGGATGAGAAAGTTTAATGGATCAGGCCGAAACAGGAGGACGGAAAAGAAGTCAGAGATGAGAAAGAGAGTGCAGTTCCCCTGCCTTCGTCTCACCCTCATCTGCTCCCCGTCAACAAATCTTCGCCTTAATTCCCTTCTCCTATATAAATCTTTGTCTTTCCCGTCGCCCATCGGTTCCACACGGGTCCCTTTCTCTGTCCGGAGGAGAGGGGGCAGGGCGACAGGTGGAAGCGCCAGCGATGAGGGAGAGTTCTCTTTAGGACTCTGATCAGTGCGATCACCCGGACCGGGCCATCGGCGAGGCTGAACGATACTGTCCCTAAGTACAGTCAGAGCCGAGCAGCCAGTCAGTCCAATCCGAATGGACGGCTTGAGGCTGGCCCCACAACTCGAGTCGCGACCCCGCAATCGAAAGTGTCCGCGTCCCCTGATGAAGCGGACAATCGACCCAACTTTTTTATTTCAGGCCAAAAACATTCCGCTCATACTGCTCATTTTCAATGTATTTTTTTACCAAAATGTGGCCACAACCCAAATGTTGTCTGGTGAGATATTTTGTTTGCCTAACGTCGGAGGCTTTAAAAGAAAATTCTTATTGGAAGATCCAATTACCTGTCAAAACCCTCAAATGGCCCCAATTCTTCACATTTAAAAATTCAAATGCCCTCGTGCGATTATCTCAAATTGGCCCCATTTTTGTTGCTTTTGGCGGTTGTGGTCGTCGAGTGCCACCGTTGCGGCGACTGCCGCGAGCGCAACCACAACGCCACCGACGTCATCCGCGTGCTGTTCTACCACAACCCGCCGGATGTGTTCGACGACTGCCACCGCTTCCCGCACCTGAAGACCAGCAGCATGCGGTGTCGATTCCCGGGGCATTGTGTGGAGGTAAGGGAAAGGGACCAAGAATCTAAGCAACGGGTTGACTAGCCAAGCAACTTGGTAAAAAGGATGGTATAAAGGATCCTTGATTGCTCATTCAAAATAAATTTGGAATGCACAATGGATGAATGATTTACATAGCTGAGCTGTTCGGAGAAAAGCTCTCCTGACACTGTTTTGAGGCCGGATCTTTTGGACGAGAAATTAGAGAGGACGACTGCATCAAACTGTAGTCAAATGTACAAGAAAGTGCCATATATGTATCGTAGCCATAACAAATGTTCCAATTTTTTGAATCTATAAGTTGAAGCGAAATTCTGTTCCATACTAATTTCTCTCCGTTTTCTCTCTTGCTGGTATTCACAATGCTAAGGATTAAAATCCGCAGCTAGCTAGCTGTAGCTAGGTTATCTGCAGATAAAACAGGGCTGCCAGATGTACTTATTTCTAAGATTTGTACTTATTTTGAGGGGTCCCGATCTTAGAAAAAATAAATGTACTTATTTCTAAGATTTGTACTTATTTTGAGCCGGCGTACTTATTTTGTTTAGGAAAAAGGTCTAATTTTCAAAAATTTCTCCGGCGGCCCCTATCGGGACCGCCGGCACTCCTCAATAAAACGATTTTTCTTCAAAAAGATAAAAGACCCGAAAATATCTTTTCTGAGCTTATGATGGGAGAAAAATGGAAACGAATTTTCGCCTCAAAAAATACTCAGCAATCATTCCAGAATTTGTACCAGTTAGGAAGGCTCGCCCTCGATTCGCCTATGCTACGATTCGCCTACTCAGCCAAAAACCTACGATTCGCCTATGCTACAAGCTACATTAGCCTACTCATCAGCCAACTATCGATTCGTCTGCAAATATCGAAAAGTGCATTTGCAAAATTGCAAATCAATTTATTAAGTAATTAATAAAAAAAATTTTAATATTTTTTAAAAATTTCATTTCATTTTTTATAAAAATTCAAATTTTGGGTCTGCGATCTGAAAATTTTCAACCTAATTTCCCGGCCCGTGCCCTCTTCCGGCATAAATGTTCCGATCTCGTAATACTCCGACGTAGCCTTGCATTTGCAGGCTAAGCAGTGATAAATCGTCCAACGCGTCGCCTATGAGTTGTTCGTTCAAGTCGTATTTGGTGTGCCATTTGTATGGGAACACACGGGCCGATCTTGCAATGCCCAGCTTTTTAGCTGAGTAGGCCAATCGTAGCGTAGATGAATCGTAGGTTTTTAGCTGGGTAGGCGAATCAGAATCATAGCGTAGGCGAATTGTGGGGCAGCGGTTAGGAAGGAGTGTTTTCTTTGGCAAATATTCAGTGGCAAAAGAAAGGAACAGTTTGAATGTAGAAACTGTAAAAGCAATTTTGTTAGTGAGCGTGAATATTGATCTCAGTTGTGTGGAGATGTACAACAAACTTATTGGCGATCGAAAACTGTTGGAAAAAATTCTTTCAGATGAGAAATATAATTGATTTTGGAAAAATATTAATTGTGAAAAAAAAGGATTTTGGAAAGTGTACTTATTTTTGACCCCAAAATCTTAGATTTTGAGCTTGTTGTACTTATTTTGTTGTGTTGGGTCCTGGCAGCCCTGAGATAAAATAATCTGCAGATAAAATCCATATTCACAATGCTAAAGCTAGCAAGCTGCAGCTACGGATTATTTTATCCGCAGATACCTAGCTGTGGATTGTCTCTCTCCACTATCTTTTTTTCTTTTCCACCTGTCTTATCGCTTCTATACGGTATACACAATTAAAAAATAAAGAAAAAGAAAAAATTAAATAATAAAATTTCACAAGTACACTCGTCGCCATCGGAAAGCGATCAGCCCGTTTAAAAAAATCTATAACTTGAAGCGAATGTATGTGTGTGTTCTCTCTTTTTTGCATTCTATTTTCACTTTTTCTCTGTCCTTTGTGGTAATTGTGGCTGACAAAAAAACGCTTTTATAAAAAATCCAATAGCAAATTATAAAAGACATTCGTTTCAATATATAGATCATTTTTTTAAACATATGAGTTTTGGAACATTCTTTGTGGCAATGAGTGTAGATATGGATTTAAATGCATTAAACATGAAATATTTTCTTTATTTTAAACTAGAATGGCTCCGCCAACTGTTGTATTATAAAATTAAATTTAAGAAATTTCTTACTATCTTTTTTCCATTTTTCAGAGATTAGAAAGCGCGGGGCGCTTTTAACACCGAGCCTAGAAGGGACAGTGACCAATAAATTCCAACTCTATGAATAATAAGAGAATTCTGGATGTCAAATTTGAGCGCGTTGTCCTTCTAGGCTCTGTTGGAAGCGCAATGCACTTCCATCCCATCTGCCTTTCTTTGGAAAACCGCCATAATCAAATGTAAAATTTACGGCACATTTTTGTTTAGCTTTTCCTGTTCTTGCGCTTTGAGAGTTCAAGCTCTGTTTCGAAGTTATAGCAGGGGCGGAGACGGACGTGAAGAATGAAGAATTGGCCTATATAACAACATTTATCAGTGGACGATAAATCATCTTTTTCAATGACATATCGTATCTTATTATTTATGTTTGAACATTCATTATAAACTTGTTATTCTGATTTCTACAATTTTCTGAATTTTTAAAAATCTTTCTTTCCCTCCATAAGCCGAAAATGGATCGCCCCTGCCTTTGATCTGAGATCAGAAAAATGGTTTAATATGAAGACATTAGGTATAGAGTTTAAAATCAATGAACATAAAATATTAAATGGGAAATTCGGACTATTCACGACACATGCTATTTCAGCTCCTTATTCCAAATCCAGTCTTGCCTTTTGGTGCAACATCACATACCTGCTGATCGAATTTAATGGATTGTTTAAGATCAATGGATCCGAGGGTGCTTATCGGTGCATTTTTAGTTTAAAAAACATTGTATTGTGGATTTGAGAGATTTGAGATTGGATTGGAGAATTTATAAGCAAAATTTGGTCAAAAAAATTTAATTAAAACAATCAAAACAATTAAAGCTCATTAAAACAAACAAAACAACAATTAATCATTTAAATAGAGATACAGAAATAAAATAAATAAATGAATGAGGGGAAGGGCACAAATTGGCAAGAAATTGATTGACAAATATAGCAAATGCAAGGGCGAATCACAATTAAAAGGCAGGGACGAATCACAATCAAATTAATTTGTAAAGCAACGAATCATTGGAATAAAAATCACGAAATTAGCATGGCAAATCGATTTCTGCTTCCGGGTCCTCATTTTCTATCAAGCCCGAATTATTCGCTGTGACTGATGCTGGGACAACTGATCTTTCTGAGATGTCTAGCAATTCCGGGAAGACGATATTCTTGATGAACGTTTTGTCGCCCCTGCGAGTATGCGGTGAATAAACGCGGATGCCGTCCATCGTTGTCACGCGTGAAAACGCCACGTAAACTTGTCCATGTGAAAAGCATTGTCGACCACTGAGCACGAGTCCCATTCGCTTCAATGTCTGTCCCTGTGCCTATAATAATTTGAATATTTAACATGCACCAAATAGGAAATAGTACTTTGTTGACAGTCATGGCAAAACATGGCTTTATGGGAAATTGTAGGCGCCGGAAACTGAGACCCCGGTGGTGCTGACTTTGACCGTATTCGAACTTAACTCGACTAATGGCAAATTCTTGGCCTGCCCGCGGACCAGTTAACAGCCTGCAGAATATGTTTTCATCAGTGAGGTATTTGATTTGCATTCGGGCTCCATTGCATAGACCCTGGGTGACATCCAAATTACGGATTAGCATGACGGGCGCCCCTGCCTTAAATGAAATAGGCGATTATTTAAAGGATTGAAGTTAGAGATCCACCTTCAAGATAAGCCTATGCGGCGGCATTCCCATTGGAGTTTCGTTATGTATGGCTTCCAGGTTGAAATCAGCTCGATACGTGTCAAAGGGATCTCCACTTCCAAGTGGCTGATCGATTGAGTCGTAGATCCTGGCATCGCCCACCATTCGATTTATTGTAGAGTTATTTATTTCTGCTACGTCTGCATTTGTTGGACACAAAATGGCGCTTTCGGTTATGCAATCCACATTGCGACTTGGATCTGCAAAGAACTCTTGAGGGTAGCAGAAGTTGACGATGTCATCCAGCTGTGTAGCTGTCATGTCATTTGGGATTGACAATTCATTGGACTGGCCCTCAGCATTCGCCCCTGCCTGGTGTAGTCCGTTGCCGATGATATGGAGCCATTCACGAAGTGTTTTTTGCGATGGCGCTGTCCTCATATTGATGGTGAGACTGAAACAGAGTATAACTTGAATAGCAAATAAAAATGAATGGAATCACCTTAATTTTTGAAAACATTCTTGGAAAATGGGCTCCATCTTAATCGATTCTTGAAGTTGTGCTAGTCGATTTCCTTCTTCAACAACGGGAGTCAACTGTTTCCAGTCGCCTCCAAGGACAATTGTTTTCCCTCCGAACGGCTTGTCACTGGCGCAAAGATCTCGCAATTGGCGGTCCACATATCGTAGCACTTTCTTGCTGAGCATGCTGACCTCCTGAAAATGATTCATAAATGTGAAAATGAAAAGCCAACACTATTCCTTACATCAATGATGATCAGTTCTGCCGATCTCAATCGTCGCCCCTTTTCGGTCTCAAAGGCAATGCGTGGCGCTGTATCTTCTACATCATTCGGCACGCAAAATTGTCGGTGTACAGTCCCTCCGCCTATCAGTAATAACGCAGCTATTCCTGTACTTGCTGCAGATATAACAGATCCACTATTGAGCTAAAACAAAAGAAATATTTAAGCAAATTATTACAAAACACACATTTCGCCCTTGTTGCTGATCATCATCAATCACGGATGGTTTTCCGGCAAGGCACCAGCGAATTAGTGTGTTGTACAAAAATGTTTTGCCTAAATTTTACTAAGTCGATGATCAATTCAACAATGAACATTACATACCGCAGCCACCTGCGCCTTCAATGAAGAAACAGCGATGGTCGCCCCTGCCATTGACTGCTTCTGCAATCCGCTCAAATGCAGCTCTCTGATCCACATTGAGTCGATTGATGTGTTCCATGGCAACATGTCGGGGCGATTTTCGCCTATCTGAGCCACCAAAGAAGTCGTCGAACAAATTTGCTTCCCCCAATGTTTCTTCTTGTCTCGTGAAATTGTAGTCTGCTGGTAAGCCCTTGAGACCAATTTGACTGAGAAAAGATAATATGCTACTTAAGCCACAATTTTCTATTATACCTGCAGGATGTGTCCATACAATTGAAATAATATTCCAAGTTTCGCATGACTTCGCCCCTGCGAAGTTCAAACGATAGTTGAGTGTTGTCTGGGTCTCTGCCGGCCCTATGAGGAAGCATTTCATCCAGGAAATCATCAAAGAGCTTCTGTGGATCCGATGGTTGACCATGTACCAGCATCATGGCGAAGTAGTGCTGTAGTCGTTTCAGCGACATGCGTTCATCGCATGCATCACGCATGGCATCTGCAAAAATTTCGTCGCTTTCCAACAGTCTAAGATGTGTAGCAGCCCCTGCGAAAGTATCGAATGTTGTGCCATCAACTGTCCTCAAGTATTCAAAGCTCTTTGGTCCTTTGCGATTTAATAGAAGTGCCCTAAAATGAATATTGGATTATTTATTCTTATATTTAGCGGCCAACCGGATAGCGAAAAGCTCGGATCGTTTTGCTGACACAGTGTAAATTCGAACGAACATTTTGGCAGATTCAGGATCTTCAGTTAATGCTTTTCGACGCGGCCACCAACATCGCTGCATTTGGTTCCAACTAAAAAAATATGAATTTAAGGCGGAATTATTTGGAATATTCGCACGTGTAGCGGTATGGGACTTGATCGTATCTGAGCTCAGCGGCATCCGGGTCCGTAGCACACAGCTTGAAAAAGGCCATAAGCCGAGTGTCTTCTCTCGCGGCGCCTCGCCCCTGCTCTTCGTGTCCTTCTTCAATGACAATCGTCTGTCCGCCCTCGTCGTGTACACTTAGTGCGTAAATTTGATGAGAGAGTCGTACGATTCGATATGAATGTAGACGCATATAGGCTTCCATGGCCGTCATGTATCGCACTTTAAAGGTAGCTGAAATCTCGTCATAGTCGTAGACTTCTTCTTGGTCTTCGGTGGCGCCCCTGCGTAGCGGTGACACGCGGACATATGCCTTTTCAAAACCTGTAAAAAGGAAGAAAAATGAAATGATGAATAATAACTAACAATGGCACCTTTTAGCAAGTATTTGAAGATGTACTTGCATGCCTTCTGTCCAAATACATATTCAATGTTGATGTGGCAGCCGTATTTGAGCAGCAAATACGGGTTGTATGGTATCACACTGCTGTCGTCAAAAAAATTTGCGGCGCTTTGTCGGTATTTGGTTTGTAGATGGTAGAGCCCAGTTGTTTCCTTTAAAAGAATAAAATAAATTAGAATTTAATCAAATTTCCGACACCCACATAATCACGGTGAAGATTTGGATCAGCGGGTATCCTCTGATACCGGATCTCGTTAAAATCTCTCTCCGGGTCGTTTTCCGGTAAAAGATGGTCATTGTCCGGCAAAATTTGTTGTTCTCTGGGCGCTCCTGCTGGCAGTTCAAAGTCAGCTTGTAGACGGACGTAGTTTGTATAGCGGACTTCTGTAATGATTCAAAAATAATTTAAAAATTCTAAGAATGCAAATCTACCTGAAAGTTCAGTCTGATTGGAAAAGGGTTTCGGGAAATGTTTTTTGCAAATCCGTCGCCCCTGCTCATCATGATCCAGACAAGCATCATTGCAGGAATGGAGCATGAGCGTCGTCACGTAGTACCAGAGTCGTCGCTGCTGGTTGGCCTCTGGTGTTTGTTCGGTCATTGGGGGCAGTGCAGGAATTCGTGCAGAGATGAACTGATCAACTTCTTCTGGTGTCGTAATCCGGCTTTCTTTCTTCAATATGAGCAAAAAATGGATATGGGGCATGCCTTAAAATAGAAATTGTTTATGAATAGATTATCGCTAAAGATACCCCGTTTTTGATGTTCAACGCTGTAACACCAACCAGCGGCTTTTCCAAGTACGTTCCTCTGTATTAGGTCCTTGATGAACTCTGCAGCTTTGTCCATGAAAATTCGGCACACAATCTCACATCTGTGCGTGTAGGATTGTCGCCCCTGCAATGCCTCGGTGAGTTCCGGCCAATTCGGATTTCCGGTAAATGTGACGAACCTGCAAAATATATAGAAGTAAAATTTCAATTAAATATTTCTCCAACCAAGTCGGTTTTCCCAAATGACGCACAACAGTCATGAGTTCAGCATACTTTTGTTGGTAATACTGTCGAGATCCGGCAAAACTTTGCGGCATGGTGAAGACACGCCCCAGCTTTGCATTTGGTCCATGTATCCGGTGAATTCCAGACTCCAGTGCTTTTATGTAGTCCCTTGCAAGGATTTGCCTTTTGTTCGTCCGTTGTTGTACAGCCATCTGATGGTCCATTTCATTCCTTTCGATCCGATTCAGAACGGCAATGACGAAATATTCAGCAAGTCGACGCGCAAACCACAGCCAGTGGAAAGCATTCTTGTCGTTGTTGCGTGTCGCCATCCTGTAGCAGTAGAATCTTCTCTCAGATATGTTTTCCTGTGGGCCCTTCTTCTTCACGCCGAGTACTCGTTTTTTTCGCCCCTGCCATCCAAATTGGGGTTCCACCACAGAATCATGTGGAGCGACGACTTCCTGTATAAAAGAGACCATAAAAATTCATAATTGAGAAAGAAATAAAACACATCTTCATTTTCCTCAAGTTGTTCAGCACCATCTGCCATCGGATCGTCATCTTCTCTGTCCAGTTCATTTTCTTCTTCTTGCATTTGACGCCCCTGCCTCGCGTTTTCATCAATTTCTTCTCCAAATTCAATTTCATCGTCTCGCATTTCATCATTTGGAGGCGCAATGGCATCGTCAACTTCAGCTTGATCAAGTTCTGCATCTCTTGCCGCATCAAATTGGCGCTCCATCTGTTCTATTTCTTCTTCAGTTAGGCGCCCCTGCTTTGATTCGTACTTCTTCTTCTTGACAAACCATCGATAGCCAGCAGTGCCCCTTGGATGAAGTAGAGGAAAGCAGCAAGGATCAAGTTGGGGCATTCCACTCTTTAGTTCGCGCATTTTCCCGGCTTTATCGCATACCCAGAATCCTGAAAATAATGATAAAATTATGAATTGTGCTCATGCTCTACCATTTATTTGCGGTGCCAGACCATCTTCGTTGACCCAAATGACTGCGACTTGTTGCGCTGTTGGAGCTTCTGTGCGTTCTATGATGGTGCAATCCGTACGATTCTTGAGCAGGTCAGTCTTTGCTTCTCTGTCCGTCAGCAGAACAATCTGAAATAAATGAAATTTTTTGGTGATAAAGTACATTTAACGACTTGGAATCTCGGTATCTCTCCGTTGTTTCGTTGTTTTGCTTCCTCGACTTTCGCCCCTGCGGTCATGAATGTTTGCCCAAACGGATTTTGACGCATGAGTTCTTCAAGCTTCCCCAGTATTTCTCGTTGGATATGGCGATTGAGAACAGACGAAATGTTTTCTTCCCGAAGCTTCGTTGCATCTTCTGGCATGAGTGTGTACACTTGCGCAAAAGTTGGACGAAGTCGTTGTCCTGTTGCATCTTGGGGTGGCATCAAGTCGCTGAACTGGAAAGAGAACTCGCCTGAAAAAAATTCGTTTTAAAAATGCAAAACATTTAAAAAAAGTTAAAACTCACCATTGTACTTGACCGTGTCCATTCTTCCAGCCATTTGGTCAGCGGGTGCCTTGTCACTGTGGATGGAGGCAAAGGCGAAGGTGTTGTTTAGAGTCATGGTGTTGTCCAGGAATTGCTCTCGAAGGTCGTCGTCCTTCGATTCGACTAGCTCCTTGAGCAATTTTGGCGGGTCCTGGAGTTCGTCGTATTCCTTCTTCATCAGTTCAGTATGGCAATCGCCATTGTTACAACATGCTGCAGCCCGACGCCCCTGCTTGACGGCCTCATGTTCTCTCTTCAGCATCACAGCACCACAATGCGCGCAATTTTCCTCGCCGAATTGCCCAGAATCGAAGTATTCAACCTGAAAACACAATGGTTATCAGAGACTATTATTAAACTGTAGAATAGAACATCCACCTTATGATGTGTTCCCCTTGCCGCACAAATGTGGGTTGTGTGACACTTAGTTGTGACAGGAATCAATTTTTGTGTCCCCTTCACTTTCTCTGGTTCGTGTTGTTTGTCGTATTTGGCTGCTGCCGAATATGCTACTGCGTTCTGTTGGCATTGTGCAAAAGATTTGCACTCGCAGCCGCCCCTGCCGCATCGTGTCCAAAGTCTTCTTGTAGCTCTTGCTGGTTGAGCAGCTGAAAATAAATTGCTTTAAAAGGCAATGACATAATTTTTACTAAGTACCTTTCTTTTTTGGCCAAGGGCGGTTTGTATAATCCGTGATGACTTTTTGTATGTGTTCATCAATTTTGGTTATTTCCCGTTCTCTCAGCTAAATTTAAAATTGCTATGCAAAATTTGTATAAGTATGGGACTTTAATTCTTCGGGGATTATAATAACCCGACGCGCCCCTGCATTTGGGTGTTTCAGCGATAAGAGGCATTGAGCTCGTTTTATGCGGCGTATTCGGTCGCGGACAAGTTGATTCATCCCTCAGTTCACGCTGTTTGGCTGGTCGTCCCGGACGCCTTTTGGGAACAATCGTATTAATAATCGGGCCAGTGACTGGCATTTCGTTATCTTCGGCATCCGTGTCCAACAAAGCTCGTCCTTAAACAATGGATAAATGTATAAATAAAAACTAACTACCAGCTAACGCACCATGATTCGCCATATCATCGACCGATTCTTCATCGCTGTCTGGTCCCAAGCCGGAGTCAGCAAAACCACTGCTGAAGAAATGCGGCACTGAAAATACGAAACAAAATCCAAATAAATTTTAAGGTTCTTCACCAATCGGTGTCATAAAGCGACCCTGCAGTTCGCGTGTGATTGATGCACTAGCAGCGGCTGATCCGTCGTGTTGGTTCATCGTAGGTGCTGTCGATGATGTACTGGGAGCATCAGATGACATCAAACATTGCTCCTGCGACAAAGAATCTTCCATAGAACTTGTCAGATCGTTTGCTGGCGTATTAGATGGTGTTCCTGATTTGTTCGCTGCAATCCGGGCAAAACGCCCCTGCTTTGAGCGAACTGACTTTGGTGTTGAATCGATAGTCCTTTTCATCGGTTTGGTAAAACCCGAAGTTCCTGAAAAATCGCTAGAATTAGATGAGCCCATTATCATCCATTATTACCGGATTCAGCAAAACCAGTATTGATGAAATTCGTTACTAAAGAACGCCCCTGCACTTCAGGCGTGATGGGTATGCCGCTAGAAGTTGCTGTGCCAGAATCGAACGAAGGCGAAAAATCATTGCTCAAGGATGCTGATGTGCATGAGGCGTCTAAATGCATTGGAATTATATTATTGCAGGATCTGATGTAATATCACTTGTATTTGTTTCAGTGTCAGTGTCAGCCGCGTTGTCTTTGGGTGTTCCGGATCTGCCCTGCCCCTGCACCGAACCCAATTGTTGTGATGAAATAGTTCGTTTTTCTGGCATTGATTGTGAAGGAACTAAACATGACAAATTAACTAAATATAAGACATCATGTATTGCTTGTATCATCATTAGTTTTTTGAATAAAAATTCAGGATTTTTTGAATAAAAGTTCAGGATTTTTGCAATAAAAGTTCAGGATTTTTTGAATAAAAGTTCAGAATTTTACAATAAAATTCAGGACTTTTTAATTAAAAGTTTCAAGATTTTTACAATAAAAATTCAGGATTTTTTTAAATGAAAGTTCAGGATTTTTATAAAAGTTCAGGATTTTTTACAATAAATAAAATTCTGTGATTCATAAGGATTCTGTGACTTACCATTTGAGTTGGTACTGGATGAATTTTCGGGTCGCCCATGCTCCTGTGCAATAGTTCTCCGCATTCGGCCTCTTAAACGTTCTTTTTCTTTTTTAGACCAAGAACTCATTAGCATAAACAAATAATCAGAGAGAATCTAAAGTTGTAGAATAATTTAAGAGACAAAAATATTAAAAAATGGATACGACAAAAATGAAAAAAACTGTTCAAATCGGCTATGCTGTTTATTGTGCTCACAATCAGCGTTAAAACTTAAAAAACCAAAATTACAGGGCGGCGCCAGAAAAATTTTACAATATTTATATTTATAGATTTTTGCTCCAACTTTCTCTTAATAGTTGCTTTTATTTTATAGGCCATCTATTCGGTGTCGGGACAGATCGTCTACTGACTACTCTCTACGGGCAATTCGTCTATTAACTTTTTTAAAATTTTTTCAGAAAATTTCCAATTTCACAGGCATCAAATTTTTCGGAAATTTTCATTTTTCACAGGCCTTAAATTTTTTAAAGATTTCTTAAGCGCAAAATTTTAAAATTTTCTTGACCCAAAATAGTTCTTAAAATTTACTTGGGCTTAAATTTTTTACATTTTCACAGGCATAGATTTATTGTAAGATTTTCAACAATGTTCGCTGAAATTATTTGCAAAAATTTTTTTTTCGAGGCTTAGTTGTGGTTGAAAAATCAGATGGATAATGAAAATTTTTAAAATTCTGAAAAATTTAACTAAAAAAATTTTGAGAAATATTTGGGCCTAAGAAAATTGTAGGAAATGAGGCCTGTGAAAATTGGGAATTTTTTGAAAAATTTATGATGTGAAAATAAAAAACAAAATCGTATGTGAATTAATGAAAAATTTTTGAAAGGTGAATAGACGAATTGCCCGTATACGAGTTGTTCTTGTAGACGAGTTGTCACTATGCCATCTATTCATGTCGGTGTTTGTTTCTAATACAGATGAAAGTTTGGAAACCTTTTTTTTGATCAATTTTGAATAATCACACGTAATTTTTAATCACATTCCCTTTCCATAATCACATTCCCTTTCCTCGCTCTTTTCCTTTCCGAGCTCTTTCCATTCCGCGCTCATTCACTTTCCGCGCTCTTTCCATTCCACGCTCATTCATTTTTCCGCGCTCATTCCCTTTCCACGCTCGTTCATATTTCCGCGCTCATTCCCTTTCCGCTTTCACTCATCTTTCCACGCACTCTCCATTCCACTTCTCTCACTTTCCATTCCACTTCTCTCTTTTTTTCGCGCTCTTTCCATTCCGCTTTTCTCCTCCGCTTTTACTTCTTTTCCGCGCACTCTCCATTCCGCTTTCACTCCTTTTCCTCGCTCTCACCATTTCGCTTTTCTTCTCTTTCCGCGCTCTCTCCATTCCACTTTCACTCCTTTTTGAGCGCTCCCTCCATTCCGCTTTCGTTCTCTTTTACTCGCTCTTTTCATTCCGCTATCATTTTCCATCTTCATACTTTTCTGTTCATTCCGCTATCATTTTCCATTTTCATATTGTTTTCTCATTTTTCTATTTCTTTATATATTGTATTCTTTTAGCTATTATAACGTTTCGTGATTCAAAAAAATTAAAAAATTTTTTTCTTCTTTTTTTTTGTTTATTTTATCGCAAAAAGAACCAATATAGAAATTTACATCATTTTCAGACCATGGGATCCGAACCTGCTTTCGACCCCCGTAAAGTCGAGAACAATACCACTAAGCTACGATACTCATTGAATAACTATCTTTAAAAAATCACTTTTCTTTTAAACCATTGGGTCCAAAATTCCTTTAATTTCATTCCCGTCCAGGCCATAACTTTTTTTTGGCCGAACCATTCTCGACAATCTTGGGCTCATTGGATAGCGCAAAGTCTGTAGGTTTCAATTGCTTATTATAGCAGAACCGATTTCTAAGATAAAAAATTGAGTTTTGGTCCGAAAACTGAACACAACTCAAATTTTCAGACCACTTTTTCGAACCTAATTTCGACATTAAGACCCGAATCGAAAAAAACGCACGGTGAATCGATGCGAAAACCTTAGCTGCGTCGATTAAGACCGAATTTGTTGCACAAAACACAATAGGAGCTGAGAAAATAATTTTTAACCTGTTTGGGGCTACAGAATCTTCATACAGGCGGGAATTTGCGGAATTTTTTTGCAATTTTTAGAAAATCAATTATTGGTTATTAGCCATTTTTTGCAAAAATGATTAGAAGCTAAATTAGCCAACGAAAATATTTTCGGAAAACGGGTTCCCAAAGAAAAAAATAAAATGAAAAAAACACCGAAAACTTTTTTTTAGCTTTAAAATTTTTTCCTATCAATGGAGAAATATAGATGGAAATTTTCAATTCCTAAGATAGGTCAAGATGCTTTTAAAAATCTTGTTTTTCCTTATTAGGTATACCAGAAAAAATTCTAATAAATTAAAACTATATTTGATAATCTACTACTGACTAGTGTTAAGAATTTTCGAAAATTTGTCCAATACTCCTGACCCATACCAAGTGCAAATCTTGGTCCAAGACCTAGTCGTGGACTTGAAAAGGCCTAGGTCTTGGCAGTCATGGCTTGATTTACATTCCTGGCCTTGGTTGGGCAGTTATTGGTTATTTAATCAAGGCTGATTAAACGGACGTGTAAAAGGTCAATTGGGCGAACGATTTGGATTTTTAAATTTTATCTAACCCTCCAAAATCCAAGATCAGCAGGGAACAAAACTATTGCCCAACCAAGTCCAAGACTAGGACCAAAATCAAGGGTGCTAGGATGTTAAAAAACCGCCACATGGGACATTAAAAAAAACTTATGTGCCAATTTGGCCGAAGAAGCTTACTAGGCCGAAAGTTTAAAAAAGCAATGTGCATAATTCTAAAAAAATCGAAAATTTTCGAAAATATCGAAAATATAATTTTTCAGGAAAATTTCGAACTTTTTTTTCGAACAAAATTCAAAATTCCGGATCAAAAATTAAAAAACAAAAAATGCAACCCTAAAAAAAGATAAAACAGTTACGAAAATACGCCTTAAAAATTGATTTTTTTTTTAATTTTCTACACGGCCCCCGAAACGCTACTAAGCTCGTTACGCCCCTGTAGCTAGGAAATGTTAAGTCAAAAATTTTTCATAAATTCAATTTTCACCTTCATTTTAATCTTTCTTTTTTTCAAGAAAACTACCAAGATTTTTTGGTCGTGAATCTTGGTTATGGTTTTGCCAAAGTATCCTTGGTCTTGATCTAGTTCCTTCCGTCCAAGGACGTAAAAATTTCGGGAAGAGAAAATTTTCTGAATTTGGTACCTTTTTTCTAAGAAAAATAATTTTTTTATTGAACCCATGAAATTACTTCAAAGATTAAAATGAAGGTGAAAATTGAATTTATGAAAAATTTTTGACTTAACATTTACTAGCTACAGGGGCGTAACGAGCTTAGTAGTGTTTCGGGGGCCGTGTAGAAAATTTTAAAAAAATCAAAGTTAGGTTATGGTTTTGCGAAATTTTAAACTATTCATTATCAATTTAATTTGGATAAAAGGCATTTTGTCGAAATTATTTAATATTAAAAATTGTTTTCAAGTATAAAATCAAAATTCAGGTATAACCTGGGTTTATGCAAAAACTGAGGTCGGCCTTCTCCGAACTCAAGAATTCTCATCAAAAAATCGAAATCGATAAAATTTAAATTTTTGGGTCAAATTTTCAAAAAAAAATTGTTGGAATTTTTGCAAAAATCCCAGTTATAACGGGATCCAAAAAATGAAAATTCGTAAGGAAAATTATCAGAAAATCAACCCCTGATATGTATAGGTTAAGAAAAAATTAATTTACAAGTTAGTTGGATTTAAATAATGGATTTAAAATATTTTTTATAATAATAAGTATGAAATTACTTATATGCAACTATCCTCATCTGGAGGAGGCTAGCGATTTTAATCTGCAGCTACCTAGCTGCTACCCTATCGCTAGCATTGTGAATACCGACTGGCGCATTATACTTTCCTGT
>LDKF01000574.1:52302-67979 GCA_001026735.1 Rotylenchulus reniformis
TAGCAGGAAAGCATCAGCAACATATTTTTATTAATAAATTGAAACTTTTCTTATGAGAAGAGTCTGCTCAATAATACCATGGCTAATACCATGGAGATTTTTTTTGGGGGAAACAAATTTTGTTTTTTTCCTCTGACACAGCTTTTGATGCAAATTGTGCAACATTTGAACATCCGAGTGGAGCCGGTGATCCACCACACCTACCACCTCGGGGGATATGTAAGTTGTCCGTCCCTCTGATCAGCAATCAGTAGATCATTGATCAGCTGAATGGCACTCCCGTGGGACTGCTCGAACTGCTCGCCAACGGCACCGTGGACACCATCTGCAAGCTGTTCACGCGGAGCAACACCAACAGACAAGTGTTCGACTTCAGCCGAACTGTTTACGCTGTAATCCTGACAATATTTGGAGCTAAATATAGAAAAAATATCCCAATAAATGTCCAATTGTCCCAATAATATGTCTCAATTGTCTTGTCCCAAATGTTAAATCCAACCCCACAAGCCAGACCTGGTCCAGCATCGCGGTCCGCCGTCAGTCGGGACCAATGTACAAGCGGGACATGTGGAGTCTGTTCTACCCATTCGCCAACAGCACCTGGATGGCCATCGGCATGTGAGGCCATTCATTCACAAAATGCCATTCTCGGCCCCAAGTGCCATCCCCGATCCACTCCAAAATGCCAATCTCGACACAATGCTCAATCTCAAACAACTCTTTTGAATTCCTTCAACCAATACCTCTTATCTATTTAGCACACACATAAAAAAGGTTACGATGGAGCCAAATTTCGAGAATTTAGACCATTCATAAGAAAATTTACATTTTCCCTCTTTTCCCTCCCCTTTCCCTCGTCCTCGCAAATCTCCCCACCCCCACCTTACGAAGGGTATACCCTGTTAGGGGACCCGTACGAACGAGAATAGGGGTCGACACTCCCCCCTCATTTTTCTAATTTAGTATGTTGCTGGTATGGATGGTCATTTTCCCGCTGACCAACCTGATCGAGTCCCAAATTGCCAAAAAGCCCACCTTCGCTGGAATTCAAGTGCTGTCCAATTAATCCGAACAAAGTTCCTGAACCCGTTGCTTCTCATCAGATCCTTTGGCGCATGTTCCGTCTCCAGCTCCAACAGCCCGATGACATCCGCTTCTACACCGTCTCCGGTTGCTCACCGATCATTGATTGGGTACAATTAACAAAATTTGTATTTATAGGCAAATTTTCCTACCTTGTCTACGGCCTCCTCCATGTGATGCTCTTCTGCTCTTTATATCAGGTTAGAATACGCTTTGAACCTTTTCATATGGTAGAGATTTATCTGTTCCTTAGAAAATTCAACTAATTCCTTGTCCTGTTTCATACCCATTCCATGCTTCTATAAATCCTTAAAAAGGTTTTTGGCACTCATTCACCCCTGGCATTCTGCCTCAAATTCATTAGCATCAACCATCAATCTTCAAAAAACTTTTCTTCCTCCAAATCAGGGCTGGGCACGGGCCTGGAAAATATAGGCCCGGCCCGGCCCGGAGGACGATCAGGTCCGTCCGGTCCGGTTCTTGCTCACCACCGGTCCGGCCCGGTGATAACTAGATCAAGATCAAGTCCGACCCGATAGTGTGAAAATAAAAAAAAATCAGGCCCGGTCCGGGCCCGTCCCCACCCCAGCTCATTAAACTAATTTTCAAATTACCCTTCACTCTTATTATATTATCTTTCACCTCGATTTTCAGTCCTGGATCGTCACCTCTCTGGTGCTCAGCATGCACGACTTGCCCTTTCAGAGTTTGGACGAGTTGATCCCGATGTTGGAGTCTGGCCGTTACCGTTTTGCCGCCCTCCCCATCAACCATTGGTCTCTCAATGCTACCATCTATCTATTTCTCCCTATTCCTCCTTCCGGGGTTCAGGTTCTTCGAGACCATCGAAAGTTCCAACGACCCGCGATACTTGCGGATGCGCGCGGCACTGCAAAAGTACCCACTGGAAATCTACGCCAACGAGTCCCAGGTCATGGAACTTGTCCAGGTAATGGAAAGAACTACAGTTCAGGATACTGTGCATGTTACCAAGATTGTCTTGGCAATTTTGGCCACGGTCCAAATTGACCATCTCATTGCATTGCATCCTCTCCCCCCCCCTCCTTTAGTCCGGCACCCATGTGGCCATTGTCCAGGGTGGCAGCAGCTTGGAATGGATAGCCAACTCCTTCTGCGACGTGGTGTTCGTCAAGGGCGGAATGCCGGAGAAGGCCATTCACTTCGCTTTTCCCAAAGGCTCGGAATTCGTCAAACCATTCAATGAAGTGCCAAAATTGGAGAAAGATGGGCCAAACCCATCGATATTCCCGGGGATTAATTGGAACTTTTTGAGGCCATCGGCCATGAAACGGTGTTCATGCACCGGAAACATTGGAAGTACGGATACTACGGGGAGAAGCTGAGGGAACGATTCTGTTTGGAGCATGAGCAGGACAGGAAGAAGTTCAAACCGTTGGGTAAGTTGAGGGATCCACCACAGTAGGCTGGACTGTCAGGAAGAAAACACTGATGGTACAGCTGATCGGAAGCTGATCAGATAGTGATGAGCTCCGAATATCTGATTTACTGATCAACAACTGCTGTCTCTCCGTGCTTCTATAACCACCGAACTGATCTTTTTCAATCTTTAACGGACTTTGATCAGAGTGAATTTGGTTCTTCGCAGGACAAGAGTCATGATACCTAAATGGGCGATCAATTACTGATCAGAATCGAACCCTGCAATACTTCTATGACCACCGAACTGATCAGATCAAGTTTCCCCTCACTCCGATCAGGTCTGATCCCCTTCCTGGGCCCCTGCATCATTCTGTTGGTTGGTTTCGGCATCGCCTCAATGGTCCTGGCCATCGAACTGCTCGTCCACCATCTCACGCGCTTCCAACGGGCGCGCAACGAAGAGAGACGCCGACTGTCGGACTCCTCCAAAGCGCTGAGAGCGATGATGGCAAATGCACTCCGGACGGAGACACTCTGTGCCGATGGGATCAACAACTTCGAGATGGACCCGCACAGAAAGGCGGAATGAAGCGGGAATGTCGGGGGAAGGGGGGGACAAACTCGAGATCAACATGTTTATTTGTCTATTAAATCAAACCATTGTTTCCGATGGTCGTGTTTTCGCTTTCTCAATTTTACAAGATATATTCTCAATTCTTTAATAGACTTTGAGGAATTCCCCCGTTAATTCATTGACAAGTGAGTATTTATTTATTGATAACATAGAATAATATTTCCGATCATTAGTCATACAAAGATTTATAAAAATGATCTAGGCAAGATAGAGTTAGGGAAGTCAGATCCGGAATGGGGTCCATTCTAAATGTCACCAAGTCAAAATGTCACCAAATGGAAAAATGGTCAAAATGTCTCCGCACTCAAAAACATTCAAAATGTATCCAATCGAAATGTCACCTGGTTAAAATGTCACCACTTGGGAAAATGTTCAAAATGTCACCAAAGTGAAAAACATTCAAAATGTCACCAGTCAAAATGTCACCGAGAAGAAAATTAGTCAAAATGCCTCCATATAGAAAAAAAGTCAAAATGTCACCAATTAAAAAGAAATAAATGAAAAAATTATCAAAATTCCCCCCCCCCTCCCCCGCCAAAAAAATCAAAAAGTTCATCTATCCAACAATAGAACTTTTTCAACATTTTTTCAACACTTTTTGACGTTGACGTCGGAAATTTTTTTCTATTTTTTCCCAGATTGCGGCATCCCGGCTACGCACATATTCGTTTGCGGGTTCTTGATATGGCATCTCGATATTACTACACGATTTTTTTTTACAGATTTCGTTTGGCAAAATTTTTCGAAAAACTTGGAATTTCGATTGGCGGGAATTGAAATGTAGCCAGACAAAAAAATTAATTTTTCTGATTGGAATTCAACAGAGCTTAAAAATTTTCCTGAGAAATGTAAAAAATTTGATCATACATAAAGGTGAAATTTTTCGTTTTTTTTTGATAATTTTATAATTTGGTGACATTTTGATCAATTTTAAATTTGGTGACATTCTGATCATTTTACTATTTGGTGACATTATGATTATTTTTATATTGGTGACATTTTGATTTGGTAACATTTTGACTGGTGACATTTTGAATGTTTTTTAATCTGGTGACATTTTCACTTGGTGACATTTTGATTGGAGGCATTTTGATTTGGTGGCGTTTGGAATGGTAGCCATCCGGAATATCATCGGTCAGAGTTAGTTGTGCTTTGCTTTCTGATTAGCTTCCTCCTTAGCGTTGTGCTTCTGCGGACCGACGACGGCACATTTGGCACGGCACTTGGCCACCTCCGCCGGATTCTTAGCCTTTTCACCGGTGGCTGGTCCAAGACATTGGGCCAAACATTTGTTGGCCAACGGGGACACAACGGTGCTGGTGCCATTGTGGTGTTGGCCATCAAGTTTGTGGTCCATCGGCACACCGGCATGTCGTTGCTGGGATCCGGCGGGCTAAATTCAATCAGACAATTTCCAAGATTCTGATTAGAGCTATTCATAATTTATGATGACCAAGTTTCTCCATTAGAACATGTCCAACGCACATTCATGAACAATTTCATTATTTTGGCCCTTTACATGTATATGTCATCCTCTGGTGTGTTATTACATTATTAGGTCTTAAAATCAGCGCAAAAAATTCATAGAAATGAAATTCTTTTTCGGCCTCTATGAATTTATGACGCGTAAACATGCCATGTTAAATTATTGTTGTTTGTTTCTCTTTTTCCTCTATTTATCCACTTTTTCTATGCTATTTTACAATAAGGAATTCGCTTCAGAAAATCATTAGAAAAGGCATTTCTATCGAGAGACTATTTTACTTTTACATAGGTACATACTTACCGAGCTGTTTTGATGACCAGCAGCAGGAAGAGGAGTAGTTGGTTGATGAGCAACCGGGGCCGGTAGTAAATGAATCCTGGTAACACAACCTATGGTAGCAACCATTGGTTATTTGACCATAGGTTAAGCTACCAATGACCAATGGTTAGCGTAGTAAAAGAAGTTGGTAACGTTACCAGCGTTTTTACCAGAGCTTCCTTTGAAAAAAGTAACCATAGGTAAGGAAAAAGTTACCAGAGCTTTCAAATTTCATCTTTATCCCAGGTTTTCCTCTCAAAAATTCACCTATTTTAAATCAATAAACAAGTTTTTATTGATGTTTATTTTTTCGCCGATTTTGGGGTGAATTTTCCATGAAATTAAAAAATTGTAAAAAATTTATTTCTTCATAAATCTCTATAAATTTAATATAAAAAGAAAGAAAATAAATTATTTTATGCTAAAATTAATTTTCAAAACATTTAAAAATTTTTTCTGATTTTTCCTGAATTTTTTATAAGCAAAATTGCCTGGTTACCAGGGCTTAAGCCATGGTTGCACTTCGTAAGGGAAAGCTATGGTAAAATAACCATTGGTTACATTCATTTACTACCAGGTCAGATTTTAACCAATGGTCAGTGGTAACTTAACCTATGGTTCCCTGGTAAAAACGCTGGTAACTTCATTTACTAAGGAACCCTGGTAAAATGACCTATGGTAAGCGATTTTTACCAGTGACCAGGGTTCATTTACTACCGGCCCGGGAGGGGAATAGTGGAGGATTGGGCTGGTTCAAAAGCCAAAAGGATCATCACGGAGAGCCAAAGGCAGCGAAAAGAGGGAGACATTTTCGGATTTTTTTTATCAAGAGAGGCAAGGACTGAGTTATTTGACAGGGTTTGTAGGAAAAAAACTTTGGTTGCCCTTTTATATTCCCAAATTTGTACCGAACTTTGGACATTTTTGGGACTCTCCGACCCTTGAACAGCGTGTTGAACCTCTTGAATGGCCAATTCAAAGGTACAAAAGGCCAAAAAGGGTATGGAATCTCGGGGATAGAGGCCGGCGGAAAACCCCACTCAAAACCCAAAGATGTGAAAATTCTGGCTGTTCCCTTTTCGGAATCCACTTGAGCCCATTCATCCCGGCAAACCATGTGATCACTCACCCATCCCCAAATTTCAGAACTTCGATTTTCTAATAAAAAAATTATTTATTATTTTTTTTGATAAAAAGATGGAATTACTGCACTTGTAATGTGTCAATTGCCCCCAAAAACGGGATCCGATTGTTTGTTTGCCTTTCACCTTCTTCCCCTCTTTCTTCGCCATTGTTGCGCATTTTGACAGAAAATGTCCAAATTGGGACACTTTTGCAGAATCGGGACAAGGACAACTTGGGCAAAAAGGATCAAAGTGAGCGGTGACAAATGGCAAAGTGGCACTGACAAAGGCACTTTCCAAGTGACAATGGCCCAAGAGTGGGTAATGTTTGTTTACATTTTGGGTAAAATGGGCCAAATTTCGCATATAAAAGGCTGAGAAAAGGCCATGAAAGTCATCTTTTGTGAACAATTTGCCCGCATCCAACTTCTTCCAATTCCAATCCATCCTCTTTTTTTTTTACTTAAAATGGCAATGACTGTCAAAGTGTGAGTTTGTTTTTTTCAGGGGTTATCCTTCAAATTTGGACAATCAGTTGTTCCCTTATGATTCTTTTTTCTCATTTTTTGATCCGATCAGAGAGTCCCAATCCTTTCCTCACTTTTTTATCACCTCAAATTGATCAATCATAGGCTTTCCTTGTGCCTTCTGGTGCTCTGCATTGGACTTGCGATTGAACAGTCTCAAGCGGTCAGTCAAAGAAAAAGATGGGCCAAATTTGCCAATTTTCTTAGCTTTTCCTCTGATCAGTCTCATTACATTTCGTCATATCCATTTGCCCAATTTCCCAAATTCCAGTGGTTTGGCAGCTACTGGGGCTACGGTTACCCCGGCTACGGATGGGGTTACTACGGTAAGCGCCAGGCCGGATTCGGACCATCCGCCAACGGAGGCGGCGGCGGAGGGGCTGGCGAAGGATTTGGCGCCGGAGCCAATAGCGGAGCGGGCAGAGGCGGAAGCCCGTACGGAATGATGGGACATTTCTGAGCGATCAGTGATCGGACAAAGATGGCGCCAAATTTGAATTTTGAATGGACATTCGAATGGACATTTCATGTGATCGCATAAAGCAAGACAAAAGTAACCACAGCCTATAAGGTTGAACAATTTGATCAGGATCAGAGTCGAGAGTTCTGATTTTTTTTTTATCAAGTAAATTGAATGATACATTTCCAATTTAATGTTTAAATTTGATCAAATTGAACTCCTTAATATTTCAATCATTGCAACCGGAACACAACACCATGGAATCAGGTTCCTATCCTTAGAAGTGAGAGTTCGCTCGGCAGATCGGTCGGGATTTGGGCAAGCCTAGATATGCATCTTTCTCATCCATGAGGTTTATTCCATAAGAGCAATTCCTTTCCCTCCATTGATCACCAAATCCAGCCGAATCGATCCTCATTAACTCATATGATCAGATTTTCAGATTTAAATTGATCTACGATCCTGATCCTAGTCGATCAATCGCCCTCCCATTTCCCAAACTCAACGATCTTAATGATATACCATTACCACCAAATTCGACTGATTTGATCCATATCCTTTTGATCAACTTGAATTGATCACTGATCTGATTGAACTAATCCTCCTATTAGTGAATCCAACCGATTAAATAAATATTCCAAAATTGGATTGACTCACACTTCCAAATGAATTGAGCCTAACCAAACTTTCTTTTTTTTATATCAATCCCCGCCAATTCTATCGATCTAACTGATCTCCAAACTAACATTTCTGTCTGATCAGCTTCGAATGATCAAAATGGGCCGTTCCCTTCCCCTGGGGGGCCTTTGCCGGCTGTTGCTCAACCGATACCTTTGCTTCTTCGCCGCCTTCTTCGCCGCCGACTACGTGCTCTACTCCAAACTGTCCCAAATGTTGCTGAGCGAAGACGGAGAGCTGGAGGAGATGAAGCCGGAGAACTACCAGCGGATCACCATCAACCAGCTGATCGCCAATGTCAGTGTGCCGCTGGACTTGCTGACCAAGATCCCCACACGGAACGAGAGCGAGGAGGAGAGGAAGAAGGAGCACAAAGCATTTGTGTACCAGAGGGTGAGCAAAGGGAAGGAACAGGAAAAAATGCAAAAAAAAATCCGTGAAAAGCACAGAAAAAAAATTGGAAAAGGTCTCAAAAGTTAGTTTCATGCTAATTTTGAGCCAACAGGTCCATTTTCATAAGTTTTGACCTTCCCTATGATCTTGAATGTTCCAGTTACGGTGCGCAAGTATTGTCATTTTAGCGGTTCGTAGCAATTTTAGGAACAATACGCAAAACTTGCAATAACACCAATTAGAGATACCAATACCAAGATTCTTCTTAATGATTTTCAAGGTCAACACCAAACCATACCCGTACTTTGTTACGAAGTCAATTTGCCGGATGGTGTTATCAAAATAGATATCTAAACTGATTCATAGAAGATTTATGAATTGAGCAATTGAGCTGAATCAGTTCAGGTGGCATGCAACACAATGACCTGGATCCGTGGGGATCGGAACAGTTTCCGGATTTGCTATCCACCGCAGCAGAGAGAAGGGGGACGATTGGTGAGTTTTTGGGTGCAAAATGTCATTTTAGCACTTTCTGAGTCCTGTCAAGGCCTATTTCATCAACGGAAGGAGAGACATACTGCTCGAACGGAACTTCAAAACCATGATCGGCATGGACAACAAGCTGAAGGTGTTCACCAAGGTAAGGTATAGCTTACAGATTCTTAAACAATAAGGCCCAAAAAACATTTCTTAGCTAGGATATGTATGAACCAAGATCGTGTAAATTTAGCCATATCATAATCTTATAGCGAAATTTATTATTCATCAATGTTGTCTATCACACAAATTCTACTTACAGCGAGATGTTTCCGTGGAATCGGATTCCTGGCCAGAATGGCCGGATCTGGTGGAGGATGTGGACGTGAAGATCTACACGGAGGAGGAAGAGGACGAGGATGGGCAGAGGGTGATGGGCATCAAGGACCTGATCGACTCGCATGACGACTATCACCTGATGGAGTTCCTCAAATTCGAGATGGCCAGTAAGAATTTTTTGGGAACATAATTGTTGGAAAGTCCATGGATTAATGGGTCAAGTAATCCGATCCATTCATTTTTATTCTATTGGTCCACAAATGATCAATCCATCCGACTGACCAAATGATCAATCCATCCGACTGACCAGTCTCTGATAGCCTCATTTTGTTCGATAAATAAACAGATAACCAATCAAAGCCCAAACCCCCAAATCCCTTCCGATCAGAATCCTGACAATCAGTTCCTCACAGATATCACTGATCCGATCGTGTTCTCCATCAACATCCCCGTGTTTGCCGCCCATTTGCTGCTTCGTCTCCAGAACTTTGACTACGACGAATTTCGCTATCTGATCAAACGATTGGCCTATGCCCTTTACTACCCATACGCGGTGAGGAATTGAGGGGAACGGTGTTTTGACTAAAAATCGAGAGTTTTCGGGACCAGCGAGTATCTATTTTAATTTTAAATCTGAATTTGTTCCAGGTTACGGTACTGTACCCTTTGAGTATCTTACTGCTTATCCTCTTATAGCTCAATTTTTAACAACCTAATAATTTCCGTTAAGGTCGAACATGATCGGCGGAACGGTGTCCATTTTGTGTCGTTGATGCACAAGTACTCCATGCACAAGTACAGTATCAGTCAGTCGGTAAGGGCCAAATGGTATCGGACGGGTCACCATACCATGACTGATGACGACGACGAATAGAACAGCGAAATTTATCCACTCGAACTTTGAATGTTTGCGCGAGATTCGTTTTTATTACGCGAATGTTTTGATTATCACTGATCAAATTTTGCAATGATCTGCCAAATCGGCGGATGTATTTCTACCGAAAATGTCCCCAAAGTGCAGCAGTTCCCCGTCCAATTCACCAAGCCCATCGTCGGGAGAAGCGCACGGGTTGGGGCTGCGGCAAGACCATCGGGTTCGGCACGGGCAGCGGCGCGGATTGTTCGGCCATGAAAGGAGGCGGTTGGGGGGCCGCGCCGCCGTTGAAAAGCACCTGGTGGCCCGGAGGGGGGTTAAGCTGGTCAGGGGAGAAGGGCTGGAGGAACACCTGACGGTTGGGCAACGCCATCGCCGAAGGCACTTCGCTGGGCGGGAACTTCTCCCAGGGGAAGTTGAAGTCCAGCTCGTGGAACTCTGTGTGGATTTGGGAATGATTTGTTGGATAGATTGGCCTAATTGGTGCCAATTTCAGAGAAAAGGATCCAAAATTTGGACCAGAACCATTACTGGGAATAAGAATTTTAAGGCCAGACAATGCTCAATTCGGGGAGTCATAAAAATGAATAAGATAAAATGGCACCCAATAATGTGATTTGTGGCCCAATGGACCAACAAAGAGATTTGAAACCCAGTGAGACCAATATTGGCACAAAATGAGTGGCCAGAGGATAATGAGATGAATATGGGCCCTACGATCTCCATTTTCCAATCAATTTTCCCAAAATTGGACAAATATATTACCTGATCCTGATGTACTTAATAGAATTATTATTATTATTATTACTTAATAGAATTATTATTATGTTAAATTCTTTTGTTCCCTCCTGTCACTGATCAATGATCCCTTCCCCCTCCTCTCCGCTCACCGTCCAAATCCAATCGTTGGTTGCCATTCCGGTCATATTGCTTGAAGACATCTGGCAGATGCGCAACACTCCGCTGCAATGTTCCGTTGATGTACGTGCCCAGCTCGTCCACCGTTAGCTCTCCGTCCTTGTTCATGTCGTTTTTCTTTAGAAAAGGGAAAAGTGGAAAATGCCAATAATCTATCAGAATCAAAAACCATGGCCTTAGGGTATCCAAAGAGGATTTGGCACCAAAAAACTTTTGGAAAGTTTCGAGAAAACCACGGCTTAGGACCTGCAGTGTGAATTTGGACGCTTCCATCATCGCGGCCTTCCGCTGCTCGTCCAATCTCTGCACAAATGCGTCGAATTCCGCTTTGGTCACCGTTCCGTCGCCTTAATACCAAACATTTCGGATCCGGAAAATCCATTCCACACTCGGTCCCCTCCCCCCTTTACGGTTTGTGTCGATGTCGCTGAACTCCTGTCGCACAGATTCCACATAGAAACGGTCTCGCTTCATGTAGTCCTCCAGCGAGATGGAGTTGTCCTTGTCCTCATCGATGCGAGCAAAAAGTTCATCTGTGGATAAATTGACTTTCAACTTCGGAGGTTTTATTTTCAGTTCAAGTTTATGTCACTACCATTTTCCTATACCCCATGATTCGAATTTCGATATTGTTCTCCATCAAATTATGTTTTCGTTTTCGAGTTCTGTATTCAACTTGGATATCTGTTGTCCATATCTCTATCCTTTAGTTAGATTCGAGTTTTGCCGAACCCATTCCCCTTAGTTCCCTATCCCTGATCAAATTTGGATCCCATGGTTTCTCTGGATTTGAATTCGGCTTTCTATCCTGAATTTATACCCTCGAAATCCAATTTCCCCGGGACCTTTGCTCTCCGGCTTCAGTGCCCCAAATGGCGTGTTGGTCGCCTCTGCTGCTGGCGGCGTCTGTCTGGCCACCTTTCTCATCGTCGCCGTCGTCCCTTTCCCCTGGCCGCCTCCCCCATCTTCCGCCGGCGGTTTGATCAGTTGCGATTGGGTGCTGGTGGAGGACTGGGTGGTGTGGTCAAGGGTGGTCGAGTTGTCGGATGCCGCCGGAAGGGGTGATGCCGGGACAGGGGATGAGCCAGGGGGATCCAACCGGGCCAATGGAAGGACGAAAAGTAATAGTAACAGACAGATCACCGCCATCTGATTGATCTCTGGGACAATCAAACTTATGGTTGATCAGAATAGGGGATAATCGATTGATTATTTGATCGGGAGTACAAATCGAGGGAATTGATCCAAACCCAATGGCATACCAAAGAGCATTCTGATCCGGATATTAGATCGATGATTTCGATCAAACTGGCTGGTAAACCAAATCGGGATTCTTGATCTGTATGACGAATGTGTCCGGTTCTGTGCATTATCCAGAAAGTGTTTCGGGATGAACATGGGTCCTTCCTTCCCCTCGCCCATTTTTATGTGTTTTGTCCTCTCCTCCCACCCCATCCCTCTGGTCCATCCGATTACTGTCGCGCTCTTCCTGTCCTGTTCTTCTGCTGTTTTGTTGTGCCATCGATTCGTTGGCGGATTAATAAACATTTTGTGTCCCTTGGGGGGATGGGGCTTATCCGATCAGTGAATGCGCTCCCCAAAAACATGTCCGACACCGTCGGGGTTTTGGGCATTTTTCGCCACCAAAAAATGTATTATTTGCGCTCTCAATGGTTTACACCAAATCGGATCAAAGGGGGAATTCACTAGTTTTGTGCGGAATTTTGAATTTGAAATGTTCGGAAAATTCCGAAGGATCGGCAATCGGAAAAATCGGGGATTGTATCTTTCCTTTTTTTGGACTGATCAGATCATTATAATCTCCAATCCAGCATGTACCAAAGCACAGTGATCCGGAAATCTCGAGATCAAGAATGTCCTATCCTCCTCCTGGACTCCCGTCCTCTCCTCCCCCTTGATTCTGGTTATCGACGTGATCCCTTGGAACAACAACCCCCTTCTGCTGACGGGCGACTGGCCATGGGAGCTATCCCGCGTCCCTTCCCATTGTTTTCTTAGCGATCACCCAATTGTTTTCTTTTACTGTGTTTTATGGTCCGTTTGGCTATTACATGAATGTTTGTTTGCCCAATGAAAGTGCATAAATATCGGAATGAAAACAAAATCCAAGAAAAATTGCACAATTTATCACGAGAAGTGAAAAAGTGATCGAATTGGTTTGGTTACAAAAATGATTGAATAAATTAAATCTAAAATGATCAATAAATATGGATATGTAGCAAAAATGGCATTTTTAAGGGGAAATCACAGAATGTTGGGCCTAGTAAGTCTGATTTATATGGCAATTATCCGTTCCCGATTAACGTGGGGTCAAAAGTGCTTTTCCGCCGTCAATTTTCAAAAGATGGCCGGTGGTGAAGGTGGCATCACGGGCCAGGTAGAGGATGCCGGCCGCCACCTCCTCAGGAGTGCCAACGCGGCCAAGTGCATGACTTTGACTACCCCGCTGGACAAACTGCAAATTGAGAGAATATTTGAAATTTGGGGAAAAAACACAATTATAAACGCAAAAGCTCACATCTTTGTATTGATCTTCGGGCATGCCAGAACGTCGATGCAATTCCGTCACAATCAGAGCTGGACTAAAATAACTCAAAATAATTTGGTTTTTTACAAAAGGAGAAAAAGATACAAATCTAATTATAATTATTTGCATCTCTACCAGCAAATTAAAAAATATGGTAAACAACATAAAGCGTAAATTAAAATTTTTCAATGAATACCGACATCAGGGGCATATCCAGGCAGTGGCGTACCCAGGATTTGGCCATGGGGGGGTCTGATTTATGAAAAATTCAATTTTTTGGGGGGAAAAATTCAATTTTTCTTTCCCATAGGAGGGGCTGAAAAAATAGCACGTTTTTTCAAAGAAATTTCACTGTTCTAGAGGTGCCGGCGGCCCCGATAGGGGCCGCCGGAGAAATTTTGAAAAATTTAGACCTTTTTCTTAAGAAATTTGGTCATTTTTTTCTCTCTCTTTTTCCTTCTTTTTTTTTTAATTTTTTGGTCATGGGGGGTCTGCAGCCCTCCCCAGACCCCCCCTGGGTACGCCACTGTATCCAGGATTTTACCATGGGGGTCCACCACACCGAAAATCATCAAAAATTCAAAATTTTCTCCTCATTGAGGGGGTCCATACCTTTGATTGGCAAGTTTTTATAAAGAAATTCAGTAATTATGGGTTGCCGGCGGTTCCGATAGGGACCACCGGAGAATATTTTTGAGAATTTATGTCCTTTTCTTAAAAAATTAGTCAAAATTTGGCCAAAAATGCCTAAAAAATTTTTTTTATGAGGGGCCGTGAGGGGTCCACAGAACCCCCGCCGAATACGCCTCTGACCGACATTAATGCAGTAAAAACTTCTACAAAAAATCAAATTTTTCGTATTTACATAAATATCTGGCTTTGCAATTTACTTTATTGAATTGACCCGAATCCCTTTTGGTGCCAGCTCCATGGCAAGGCATTCTGTGAATTTGTCAACTGCCGCTTTGGAAATGCAATAATATGTGACAGCGGGGAACTTAAAAATCAAAATGGGTAAGATACTTCTAAAAATATAAACTTACCGCACAAATGCCGGCGATGCTGCTCACTAAAATTTATATTAATTCATTTTTTGAGAATATATTTTTTCATTTTACCATTCACAATGCTTCCTTTGCTTTTCTCTAGGAGAGGAACCGCCAATTGGGTCAGACGAATCATGCTGAAATGTTTTTTTCTCTAAAACCTAAACTTTTCACACAACAAATCATCAACCTTTTGACATTGACTTCCATCAACTTGTCTAACACGGAGACCGGGGTGCTTTCCGCGCCGCCAGAAGATATAATCCCCGCACAATTCACCTCAAATTGTCACCAAATTCACTAAAGTTTCGGGTTTTCCCTACCAAAACATCCATTCGGCCAAATCGCTCTTCGGTTCCGCTAACAATGCTTTTCAGCGTTTTCTCCTCGCAAACATCGCCAATGATGGTGAGCACCTTATTTGGGATCTGTTTTTGCTTCATTAGGCATAATTTTATCTTTTTGAATTATTTTTTTATTTTTCAAATATAATCTGACCTGATCTTTCGACAATCCGCCCTGCTCCACGCATTTTGCCGCCACTCCATTCAGTGCCGCCTCATTACGGCCACAAAGTGAGAGGCGATAGCCATTTTTGGCAAAGTGCACGGCAGTCGCTTTGCCAATGCCGGAACTGGCACCCGTAATGACCGCCACCAAATTTTTCGCATTCATTTTTATTCTTGTGCTGCAATCAAATAATTAATTGAAATTGATAGTAGCAAAAAATTAAAAAAACTTATTGTTTATGTATTAAGCTTAAGTTATAAAATAAAAATCCGTAAATTTTTTAAATCCCGGAACTGTTTTTCAGAAAATTTGCTTCTTCTGGACAACCCAAAAAGAGATACGGACAGGGCATGGACGGCAAAAATGAAATTTGAGCGCTAAAAAAGACAAAAGATCCAACATAAAGGGCCGGGCCGGTTTTTGGTATTTGGCATGGAGGGGTCATCGCAGAATGTCCCCTCGCAGAACGTCCCCAAACTGACAAAAAAATGTCCCGGCGCTAGTTAAAAGGAAGGTCGTTTTGAAAAACCACTAAAAGGGTCCCCCCCCCCCTTTTGGGAAAAAATAAAAAAAAAATTTTTTTGTTTTTTTCAACGCGTTTGCTCAAAAAATAGTTAAAAAAGGTTAAAAAATGGAAAAAAATCTTTTTTTTGGTTTTCAAATGAAAAGGGTCCCCCCTGTTGATTTTAGGTTTTTCAAAACGACCTTCCTTTTAACTAGCGCCAATGTCCCCATGTACAAAAACTTTTTTGTTAGACCAGTTAGACCAAAAGTATAAAAGACAAAGTTGTGCAGAATTTCATGCTCTATCTTCTGATATTTTTACTTTTTCGAATTTCGAACAAAAATGTCGAAATTTTC
>LDKF01000575.1:17938-28053 GCA_001026735.1 Rotylenchulus reniformis
AATTAGGGAAAAGATTTTGAGCAAAAAGTTGCCAAAATTATAAATATGTCAGCATAGAAATAATAGAGAGGGTTCAACACCCTCCCCTCGTTTGCAAAATCCCAATGCCACTACCAGTAGGCAAGGGGTACGTCTTGTTAACAATTAAAAAGTTTGTTTTGTTTTTTCGGAAAAACATATTTTATTAGCACAAGCACTCTAAAAAATATTTTTTTGATGAACACGTGTAACGTAGTCACGTACCAAAAACACGTGAAAAACTGGTACGTGAATTGCCAAGACCTAATCACGCAATTCATGAAGTGCATGCAAATTCTACAGGAAATTTTGTGAAAATACGTACTAGTATTACGTAATGTATTACGTAACAATGAGTATTATACACATAACGTAGTCACGTACTAAAAACATGTGAAAAATTGGTACTCGAGTTGACACGTGTCAACCAGTAGAAGAGCATCACGTACTTCATGAAATTCGTGCACGTACTACGGAACGTGGTCGATCTCTAATTAATACTGTTTTCGATTCAATCTACCCTGAAATCAGCATTTTTCAATAAAAGTGCCGTCAGCTGTGCACCAATCTTTGCCAATAAATTGTCCAATAGGTTGACATTGGCACCGGATAAATTCTCGAAAGCGAAACGGAGGTAGAAGAGCCTGATAATGTTTCAAATAAATTTGTACAATGATCAAATAAATAAATAGTAAAATGCAGATAAGATCAAAATTCGAATGGCGGATCATCCATCGATCTCAATTCTCAATCAAACAACCCTCAATACACCATATTTGCTCAAAATAAGCATGTCGCGACATTTGCGCCCCCGACATTTGCACCCCAAGCCATATAACTCGGTTTAAACGCAACCTAGAGAAATGAGTTTTATGTCAAAATGGAGCAAGAAATTAGCTACAAATAAAGTCTAGGCCCATTCAAATTAGTCTATGGGAAAAAAGCTATGGCAAAATACTGTAAAATTGTCCAAATTCATTTATTTTCGCCATAACGTTTGTCAGAATGGACCAATTCGAACGAGGTTAGGCTCATTTTGTAGCTAATTTTTTTCTCTATTTTTGACACAAAATTGATTTCTATGGGTTGTGTTTGTACCGAGTTATAATGCTTGGGGCGCAAATGTCGGGTAAGTAAAATAAGACCTCCTTAAGGGGGGCTTGAAAAATATAAGATTCCCCCTCCACGGAACAAGTAAATATTAAAATTTTTTTTGTCAAATATAAAATCTGTTTTTTTTTATTTAAAATAGATCAAAATGAAAAACAATTTAATATAATTAAAGAAAACATTAATCTGCGGTATATTATTGCATTTCAATAAAATAAAAAATAAGCTACCTAGTCCATTACCAGCAGCAGGTGCTAACAATTAATTGTAAGGATTGCCTTCACCTTCCTCTATGATACCATCAAAAAATTAATTCTTTTTATTCTTTGTAGAAATGGTGAGGAAAAACGGATCTATGTTTTTGATGCTTAATAGAAAAAAGACTAAAACCAGATTTGAAAAATGCTCTGATTTCTGTTTCATCTACACTAGTGCTCTAATTATAAAATATTGCTTGCAACTTAAGAATTGCTTAAAAATAATTTTTTCTTTAATTTTTTAATTTTTTTTTATATCCTAATACATTTCATTCTCTCCAGAAGCAATTTTTTGAGAAGGAAATATTGTAAAAATTAAGACCTCTCTCTAAGATACCATATTTCCTCTAATTTAAGCCCCGGACTTAAATTTTTCAACCCCCTCTCTGAGGGGGGTTTAAATTGGAGGGGGCTTCAATTAGAAGGGGGGCTTAAAATAGAGGAAATACGGTATGCTCTTAAATAAGACTCCCCTTTGGTGTGGATTGGAAATATAGATAGATCAGATAAAAGAACCAAATGTAAATTAGATTGATCAATTAAACGTGAATGGCCAATTTTAAATGCAAAGCATTAAATTGATCATAAATCAGATCCAATCAAATGGTTTGGTGCCAATAATTGATTTGATCCTAACCAATCGACCTGATCCATCTTAATCCCATATGTTTTTAATGAATAAAATGTTTATTTAAAAACTTACTTATCAAATCGGCTTAGCTTGGACGGTGATGGGATGTAGTTAAAGTGCGTCGGCAACGTCAATATGGCGAGTTGGGGACACCATTCGGCGGCGAGGTCGAGCAGTTCATCGATGTGCTCACGCTTTCCGCCGGCCGCGTTGTATGGTGCGNATAATTGATTTGATCCTAACCAATCGACCTGATCCATCTTAATCCCATATGTTTTTAATGAATAAAATGTTTATTTAAAAACTTACTTATCAAATCGGCTTAGCTTGGACGGTGATGGGATGTAGTTAAAGTGCGTCGGCAACGTCAATATGGCGAGTTGGGGACACCATTCGGCGGCGAGGTCGAGCAGTTCATCGATGTGCTCACGCTTTCCGCCGGCCGCGTTGTATGGTGCGCCAGTGATGTGCAGTGAGCGGAGGGAGGAAGGCAATGCCGGAAGGCACAACGATGCCCCACGGGTGTCGCACATCGGAAGGCGCAACGCTTGCAGTGACGCGCAGTGAATGCGCAACAGTTCGCGTAATGCCGCTACGCTTCGAGAATCCTGTTAGAAAATAATGAAATCAATGATGATAAGGTGGGAACGATGAGTGGCAACAAGATAGCGCGCCAATTGATTTTTCAAACAGCTCCCTTGGATTCAATAATTGAATTTTTAAAATTTGTCTTGTTAACAATTTATAACATCCCAATATTTGAATGGATTTAACAAAAGTTCCATTCACCAATTATATATTCGGTGCTTATACAGTTTACATTTGGAATTTTTCAAAAATTTCCAAAAAAAATATCAAAAAAATGATCAATTGTAGGAAAGTAGGAATATTATTACTAATAAGTATGTATCCATTTTGTACTTTTCAGGTTATCTCTACTTTTACCCGTCTGCCCATATTTCACACTGGCAGATAACGAAAAAATTAAATTTTTTCCCTCAATTTACATAAGATACAAAGGTATTTTATTAGATTTAAGAGGTAATTAGATAAATTTCAGCCAATTGTGACCATTGCTGATATGCAAAAAAACAACAGGCCCATCAAAGAGTTTTCTCCAAAAATGTACATGTAGACTGTACAAGTACCAAACTTATCTTATAATCCTCGGTCTCACCAATAAATGACCCGAATCTGTTGTGGATGGGATTGATGTCAGTCGATTTAGCGCCATTTTATTGGCGCTCTTTCCCCATTCAAATTAAGTGACTTTTCCTCCCCGCGTTGTTTACAGTTCCCTCCCATTATTCATGTACAGGGTGCGCAAAAAGTTCTTGAACTTCTTATAATGTCAAAATTTTTGCAAAGATTTAATTCAACAAATGATTTTTTCTACCAAATACATTCTTTAGGATGTAAATTAACTGAAAATCATAATAAAAGTCCGAATTCGGTTCCATTCTTCGAAATAAAGGGGACCGAACACACTCGGGTCAGATTCATTTTGGTCGGGCCTATTTTTTCAGTAAATTTTGTCTAAGTTGGTTTTATCAAATTTTAAGCCTCTTCTTTTTTATAGATATTAAAACAGTACATTTTGCTACAATAATTATCGAACAAACTAATTTTCTCCAATTGATACTGAAAAGTTTTTGNTACCGTATTCTCTCTAATATAAGCACCGGTGCTTATATTTTTCAATGTCCCTCCAAGGGTTGCTTATATTAGAGAGGGCGCTTATAATAGAGAGGGTGCTTGTATTTTTCAACCAATGTAATGTAAGCACGGATTCAAAAAGAAATCTAAAATTTATAACATTTCCTAAGAAAAATTGACGATTTTTGGCTCAAGTCTCTTCAGTTTCCTGAAAAAATTTAAATTTTCTTAAGGAATCATATCTTTTTTGGTAAATTTTGACCAGATTCGTTATTATAATCTCCAAATGATTATTATAAACATAAAAGTTAGATACGCGAAAACATAGCTACGCGAAAACATTATTTTCCACATTTTGGAACATCCTCTTTCAAACTATAAGATGAAAATTAAAATTCTTTTTCAATTTTTTTTAAATTTTATGACCAAAATCAGAAAAACTTTAGGAAATACGGCATTTTTGCTGAAAGTATCTTTATTTTATGAGGTGCTTGTATTAGAGAGGGTGCTTATAATAGAGCGGGTGCTTATATATTTCAAAGCCCGCCCAAGGGTTGCTTATAGTATTAGAGGGGATGCTTATAATAGAAGGGATGCTTATATTAGAGAGAATACGGTAGTTCACTTCCCCAACATTCACGAAATTGAGATTTATTCCGCAAATATAAATATTATTTATTCTTATTATATTTTGGAATTAATCGTTTGTTCGATTATTATTTACGTATGTTATTCCACTTGTGTGTATTTGTGGGCAAATACATAACAGAATGCCCCTAATCCAGGCCGCACAACTCACAATGCCGGATAAATGGATGCTCTGCAGACGCTTCAAGTTGTCCTCAACTGCACGCAATGTGCTGGATGACACGCGCATGTCGAAGCGCAAATGGCGCAGATTGCGCATTCTGGCCCACTGCTCAACATTGCAATCCACGATCGCCGTACTCAAATTGCGCAGGTGTGGAGCACATCGATCCAACAGTGCCCGATATTTGATCAACTAAAAATTTATCTTATCAGTGGAAAATCAGGGAAAAAACTAATTTGGATAAAAGAAATTCGAAATAAATGCTTTTGTTTCGATTTATCGTACTTTCAAAAAAAAAAAATATATATGCTACTATATAAAAATCGCCTAAAAATCGGGATTTTTATTATCTACCCAAATAGAAATGGCCTATAATTGCAAAAAAATTGTAAGAATATACCAACCATATTTTTTTCTAGACAGTAATTTTGGGAAAAAAATCCGAATCACAGTTTTCTTTTTATCAAAAAAGCAACCGCCAAATTGCCTCGCTGTCTAATCTCGTCCCAATCCAGTTCCAACGTCTTGTATTCAATCCATGCATATTTCTGAGCAACTTGGCGCCAATGTCGACAGACTCTCTCCAGTCGAATACGCTCATCGGGCGGTAGAAAGGCGAAAATGTGGGCCTAAAATTTAGGATTTTGAAAGAATTTATTGGAGTTTAAATTAAAAAATTCCTATCGGGATCCAATCAAGACCAGGCCTGGTCCCAGAAGTCAAATAGGACCTTGGTCCCTGTTCCTTAGTATTTTGACATATTTGAGACATTTCACCAATGGCTAAGCAACTCCTTGACAATGACCTTGGTCCGGCTCCCATTGGACACTTACCCCGAATCTCTCGGTATTACCCCGATCCTCTCGGTATTTCCTTACCAATGAATCCGCGGCCAAATTGTTGATGGATTTTAGTGAAGTCATTTTAGTGAACTTCGGCATAGAAAGATCATCCGCTGTATCGTTTCCTCCTCTTCTTCGCTTTCTTGTTTTCTTTTCCAAGTCCGTTTAGCCGAATTTGAATAAATATCAATAATTTTCTGAAAAGAACAAATTTTCTCCATATATTTTTTGTATATTTTGTTGACTTTTTTCTTCCATCCCTTTTTTAGGAATTAAATTTTTTTGTTCCATTGATTTTAATATTAGCACGAAATATTTTTTATATTTTGTTTATCTTTTCTAGCTCTTTTAGTTTTATAATTTTGGAGTTAGACGCTCTATCCTTTGTCTGATCAAGATCAGCTCTTGGGAAAATTTGGAATGAGGATTATTAACCAATTTCTCCGCCCATAGAAATGTTAACTGCTCACCCTAAAATCCTACTCATTCAGACTGACAGGTTGAGCCCAGTGTTGGAAAAGTTCTGGCTCCCACTCCGCCGGAGCAAAAAATTCTGAAAGGCCGGAGACGGGGCGGAGCCCCTGAGCAAATTTTTTTGTAAGAGCGGAGCAAAGGATTTATTCTTACGGAGTCGGAGCCGTAAATTTTGAAGGCCGGAGTTTGGAGCTGAAATTTCCCGGAACCGGAGCCAAAAAATGTGATTTTTCCAATAATGGTTGAACCATCACAATGATTGACTGCCTGACTATGATTATATATTTTCAAATCAAAGGAATAAGATAAATATCATCTTGTCCGTTTCGGACCCGGACAGACTGGTGATGGGCATGGGAATATCGCCTGATATACATTTTCATCCACCTGGGCAGGCATAGTTCTCATGATGCCACCCTTATTTCACTGATCCTGATTGGAGTCCCAGTTATTATTAATATTAAGAGTGACGGACGGCTTCCCTCGGTTACAGTAGGGCTACATGCATTCGCAATCCGCGTTCCCAATTCACTTGTTGGGTTTGCGGATGACAATGTGGAACACAAAATATTGACATTTGCGGATGAAAAAAATCGAATGATAAGTATTTTTGATTTATTTTTGAAAAAGATCACTCAAAATCGACTTGAATTGTGCCAAAAAGTCAATCGAATTGTCCCAAAAATTTACTCAAATTGTCCCAAAATCCGATTTTTTTATTCATAGATAAAAATTTTACCTAAAGGCGCATAACCATTGATTGATTATAAGTATTTTCAGAATTAGCTAAACTACAAATTATCTACCTTTTTTAAACATTATTTAAATATATAAGAATTTGATAATAAAAATGATATTAGAATCGGATTTTGCATTGAAAATTTTCTATAAAGCACTTTTTTGGCTAAAAATTTTTAAAATAAAAATTGTTCCAAATTGGGAACCACCCAAACTAGAAAAGTACCGTAATCGGCACATCATATGTAGAAACATCAATCAAGTCCGAAAAAAATGAATTGAAACATCTCCATGATGATCACATCATGGCTGAGGGCATCACATCATGGTCGGGCACACTTGCTCTCATCAAGAGAATTTCCCGATGTGATGTCATCATACCCATGACTTGATGCGAATTGAAACACCACTTTTTTCGTCATATGATCTTTTCTCCATCATATCAAGGATGTGATGTGAATTGAAATAGGCCCCAGGAGGGAGAAAGGTGAAAATGTTGGCCTAAATTGAGGATTTGGATCCAAAATGCCTAAATTTGTCAAAGGGAAAAATCAACAATTCTAAATAATAAAATTGAATAAAATAAATAAGGATATTAAATTCCAACAAAAGAATAGAGTATGGTATCAAAAATTAATAATTTAACAAAAAAAAATAGGAAAATAATTAGAAAATAAATTGATCCGTGTTTATCCTTCTTGCCCTCTGCTCCGGTCAATAGTCCAAATCCAAGTTGTCCAGTTCGCTGAAGAAATGGGAAATATTTTAAAATCTTCCAGGAAATTTCTTTATTGGGACGAAGTTCAATGGTTAGATAATTTTATTATTAAGAGATTTTTGCCAACATTTAACTCAAAAAAATTAAAAAGGGCTAATAAGAAAAGCCATTAAAAATGAAAATATTTTTTAAGGATTAGGAGAAAAAGGTATCTCAAACTGACGGCACTGTGTCCATTGCCCGCGCCCAAAGCTGTCGCAACATCGGCTTGCTGATGCTCTCCAGACATTGGCACACCCGGACCCGGCTGCTGCTGCTGTTCTCGCCCATCTCCAGCTCGGGCGGACAATTCCCGTCCAGCTCCAACTCCACGGGTCTGTCCATGTTCCGCAACAGCGTGTTCAGCTTGCCAAGTTCTGCAGGCGTTTGATTGTCACGTATTGTGCAGGTCAGCTTGAGCAAATTCTGCAACCGATATAAACTAGTATTTGCTACTTGTGCAGTTTACTCCGCACCCCTGGAATTTTTTCAACTTTTTTTGCTTAGCCAATTTAACAATTTTAGAAGTGATCCGGAGGTTTCAGATCAGATGAGTTTGAATCCGATGTTAGATCGTATGATTCCATCAAAGCTATGATTTTGGCATCTTTATACCCGTTATTCAATTTTTGTAACAGTCTGATGTTATCCCAAAAATAAACTAAATCATAGATTGATGAAATCATGCAATAAATCTGATAAAACATTCGAATCCAGTGAAAACCCCCAGATCACTTCTAAAATTATTAAATTGGTTGAGGAAAAAAGTTGAAAAAAATTCAGGGAAGGGGGTAAACTGCACAAGTAGCTAGTATTTTTTTATACAGGGTGACACAAAAGTCTTTGCACACTTTTATTTTGTCCATAACTTTTTTACTATAAGAGTTATTATTTATCACTTTTTTTTATTTGGTAGACCATTAAATTCTCTATAAAATCTAGTCTTTGAATTTCGGAAATAACATTATCCAACTAGGGAAAAAGAGCCTCCAAAATATCAACCCTACTTGACTTCTCTAAGGTGACTGTCTACCAAACCATCAAAAAATTCCAGTAAAAATTTTTCAAAAGAAAAAAAACAAATTTTATGCATAGGGAGTATGGCACATTAGAGTACTTCAAAAATGAGCGAAAGATCTAGTCGTCCCGGTCCAAGCGTAACCGGTACAGGTTCAGGAAGTGAGTGGACCGCAAACCTCGGGTTTCCTTGAGAAGATTCGAATATGAGACCGGGATTAAAAAGAAATCAATCTGACTAATGGCCAAAATGAGCTATATATCGGGCTCTATGGATCCTAAAAAATTCAGCTTAGCTTGCGAATCAAATAAAGAATTTCAGCCCCAAAGAAATCGATTGCTCCTCCAGCGGTACGCAGGTACCCCCCATCCTTCTCCCAGACGAAAATTTTTCACAATCGAAGCCTATCCATAATCATCAAAATGACATAGTAGGGACAGAAAAAGCTGCTCTTTCTGATCGTATTGTCAGTCATTTCAAAAAGGCCCTATGAGTTATGGTTTGGGCCGGAATTTCACAATGGGCAGAAAAACGCTGATTTTTGGCTACCTAGGGGTCCAAATCAACAAAATTTCTAATATAGGGTAAAATCTCCTGGACATTTTGAAACTTCGTTCTATGGACTAACTTTTTGGCAGAAAGAGAAAATTTTCCAACAGGATTTTGCATCAGCCAATAAAGCTCACAAAGTTCAGGCCTGGGGCCGGACCCATCTGCCTGGGTTCATATCATCCCAAGAATGGCCCCCATATTCTCCCGATCTGAACCCGATGGATTATTCCATCTGGGCTATTTTGGAGGCCAGGGCCTGTGCTACTCCACATAAAAATTTGGAGTCGCTCAAGCAAGCCCTTCATAGAGAATGGGACAAAATTTCGGCCCAAGAGCTGCGTACCATCGTGGAAAATTTTTCCTCACGACTTCGTCTCTGTATCCGGGCTAAGGGCGGGCATTTTGAATCTTAATGTTTGTGTTTGTACCCCATTTTATTGCGCATCTTTTAACAGTATTTGATTGTAATTTGATCAATTAATAAAAAAGTTATTTAATATTTATGGTGTGCAAGGACTTTTGTGTCACCCTGTACATTGTTTGCCTCTTTTTATGATTTAATACTTATTTGATGCCTTCACACATAATTACTTGATTAATTTGGAACAAATTTGAAATGAAGTGATCGGACACCGGCAATTCACGATGTAGATGTAGGTACTGTAATGATTTTTTAATTAATAAATGTAATAATATAAAAAGATTTCCATAAGTAAACTTTTTTGAAGCTTTCCTATTATCTCATAGTATCATCAAAAATTTTTTTAAATTTTTCACAAATGTAATAATATAAAAAGATTTCCATAAATAAACTTTTTTGAAGCTTTCCTATTATCTCATAATATCATCAAAACATTTTTTAAATATTTCACAATGTCCTAGCCTTCCGACTTTTGGAAAAGTAATTTTTTAAATTTCTTTGCTTTTTTCACATCCACTACCTCAATGTTGCCCTTGGCATTTAGTCCGTCGATTGCGTTCAAAATTATTGTGCGTAACATCTGATTAGCGGAGACGATATAGCCGACGGACACTGAGCGCAGATGGACAAGTTGGAACACGGATTGGAGGGCGGACAACAATTGCCTGTGCAAAATGAACCGTTGAATTGGAGCTGGGTCGTTAAAAATGGCCAAAAACTTTTTTAAAGCTTGCTAGACCAAAATTCCAAGCGACAGAGTTGTACAGAATTTTAAGATCTTTCTTTAAGAATTTTAAGATCTTCCTTTTCTTTCGATAATATGTACATAT
>LDKF01000575.1:28153-52867 GCA_001026735.1 Rotylenchulus reniformis
TTTTTCATGTACTAATAAAGATAGATAATGTTTTCCCCCCAATTTTGCCAATAAAACTTTTCGCAAAAAAAACCTTATTTAGTTTGAGTTTCTATAAAAAATGAAAAAAATTCATCTCCTATGAGCTATGAGTGTCCGATAAAATTGAAAAATTTTCAATTTTTTTATTTTGAATTAAATTTTAAAATTAATTTATTAATAAAAAATTTTAAAATATTTTTTAAATTTCATTTCATTTTTTATTAAATTTTTCAACACTTTGGGGGTGCTTTAAAAAAAATTTTACCCTACCGGGCCTATCCGGGCCGGCCCGGCCCGGACGAAATCAGGCCCGGCCCGGGCCCGGAGACACCTAGGCCCGGGCCGGCCCGTGCACAGCCCTCATAGAAGTAAATTTTGGGAACCGTTTAATAATAAATTTTCAGTCTTAAAATATCTTTAAGGGGTCATTTTTGAAATAAACCACATTTTCTTCCCTTTTAAGGAATTCTGCTTAAAATGGTTAAAAAGAATTCCTTCTAAGGAATTCAGACCTTTAGCACTCTATAAGCTGTTCTCGAATTCTAAAAGAGTTTTTTTGAAAGTAATAAATATGACTTTTGAACTAATAAATAGAACTTTTTGATTTAACCAAATTAATTCTTCTCACCATTCGTTAGTAGATGAGTGGGAAATGAAGCTGAAGGAACAGTGCTCCAAAAAGGGACAATATTTTGCTACCATATGAAGTATCTATAATTTATTTATTTATTTTTTTGATTATTTTCCAATTTTAAATAAATTTTGCTTTTATTTTTGCCAAAATTATAGCAGAAAATGGGGTGAGGGTTCGATCCTCTACCCTTGTTCTAAAGTCCCAAAAGATAGGGTCGGTGTCGGTCATTAAATTCTTTTTGTTTAACGTTTGTAAAAATATTTATTTAAATTTCTTCTTTTGGGAAATTTCAACAAAAATAATATTTATATAGCACTGTCGATTCTGAATCGTTAAAAAAGTGGCCAATGTGGCCAATTAAAACAAAAGTTTTGAAGCATCATAGGCCAGAAATATAAAAAGTAAAGTTGCGCAGAATTTAATCTTCTATAAAGTCTTTTTTCGAAATTAGAATAAAAAGTTCGAAATTTCAGTGAAAAAAATTTCAGTGAAAAATGTATTTGAAAAATTTCCAATTTTTTGTTCGAATCTAGAAAAAAAAACAAAACGGCCAAAAGGTAGAGCATAAAATTCTGTACAACTTTGCTTTTACAATTTTGGCCTAGCAACTATAAAAAGTTTTGTTTTGCTTATTTCGCAATGGCCACTTTTTTAATGAATCATCACCGATTCAATCTACCCTGGAATCAGCTGAGTCCAGCAGAAGTGCCCTCAGCTGTGCACCAATGTTTGCCAATAAATTGTCCAAAAGATTAACTTCGGCGTCGGATAAATTTTAAACAAAGACGGAGGTAGAAGAGCCTGTCAATGTTTAGAGAAATTTTGTAAAAATGATAAAAGAAATAAAAAAACAAATAGCCAAATCGAGATGAGATCAAAATCTAATGATGACAACTGCTCAATTAAACAGACAAAGGAACAAAATGCTGATTTGATCGATCAACCAAACACGGATGACCAATTTATTGAACGGAATTAAGCGAATTTTCAAACCGATCGATCACCAACCGAATGAGCCGATCAAATCATTCGGTCAAGGCCAAAAATCGATTTGATCCAAATTGATCGGGAACATCCATTTTAATCCCATAAGAAAAACTTGCTTTCCAATCTATTTAGCTTGGCCGGTGCTGGGATGTAGTTAAAGTACATCGGCAACATCAACATGGCGAGTTGGGGACACCATTCGGCGGCGAGGTCGAGCAGTTCATCGATGTGCTCACGCTTTCCGCCGGCCGCGTTGTATGGTGCGCCAGTGATGTGCAGTGAGAGGAGGGAGGAAGGCAATGCCGGAAGGCACAACGATGCCCCACGGGTGTCGCACATCGGAAGGCGCAACGCTTGCAGTGACGCGCAGTGAATGCGCAACAGTTCGCGTAATGCCGCTACGCTTCGCCAATCCTAAAAGGAGATTTTTAGAGATTGATGGTAAGGAGTGATAGTAGATACTTTGTAAAGATGATTCAATTTTTTTCAGCTCGTTGGATGCATATCCAATATTTCAATATTTTATTTTTTAATAAAATATTATTTCCATTCGGTAATGGAACTTTTGCGGCCCACGACATATGCAGCCTGGCCAAATTGCGGCCCAAGTAATAAAATTTGTAAAAAAATGTTAAAAATTAAATTGAAAGTAAATCTTTATTCGACTCACCATTTGTTAGACAAGTGAAATGTAAAAATTAAAAAAAAATATCAAAATAGAATAATGAGTCTATGTCCATTCAAATTCATCCTTTATGAAAAAAGTTATGGCCAAAATAATATTTTTGGCCAAATTCACAGTATTTGGTCCATAATTTTTTCAAATTGGACCAATTCGATTTAACTTAGGTTCATTTTGTAGCCAATTGTTTACGCTATCTTTTGACACCAAACTCATTTCTGTAGGTTACGTTTGAACCGAGTAATGAAAGGCAAATGACGAATTATCTGCAAATGTCGGGTCTGCAAAAGTCGGCACGCGATTGGAACCCCTTGTTCTATCATTGAGGAGTTGAAGATTGAAATCAAAAATTGAAACTTGAATTTTAATGGATGGAATAATTTTAATTAATTGCTTTTTTTCTTTTATTTTTTTAATGATTTTTTAAATATTTTTGGGCCGCAATTTTTTGCTGGGCCGCAAAAGTCTGGGCTATAACCATCCATAGTTTTTTCATAAATAAAATCTCAAAAAATTTACAAAAAAATAGCTTGTAAATAATCCAAGATGTCACCAATAAATAGCACGTATGCCTCCACTAATCCGCCTCATAACTCACAATTTTGGCGAAGTGGATGCTCTGCAGACAATTCAAATTATCCGCAATTGCGCGCAATGTGCAGGACGACACGCACATGCTGAAGCGCAAATGACGCAAATTGCGCATCCTGGCCCACTGCTCCACGTTGTAACCCACGATCGCCGTACTCAGCTCGCGCAGATGTGGAGTGCATCGATGCAGCAGCGCCCGATACTTGATCACCTGAAAATTATCATAATTATTAGTGGATATCAAGGAAAAGTATTCAAAAAGATAATGAAAAAAGGATTAAATAATGAGATAAAACTTTGTTTCTATGTATGATGGTTTCAAAAAAAAAACAAAAATATTATATATAAAAAAAAATTGCCCTTTTATCTGTGCAGTTATATATGTATTATTCGGGATTTTTTTCGATTGAAATGTCTATAATTGCAACAGAATGTAAGAATATAGCACAATTTTTGCCAAAGACAATAATTCTAGAAAAATCCAAATAAATCCGGATTTTCTTTTTATCAAATACCAAACCGCCAAATCGCCTTGCTGCCTCATCTCATCCTGATCTAGTTCCAATATTTTGTGCTCAGTCCAAGCATGTTTCTGAGCAAGTTGGCGCCATTTCCGGCACACTCTCTCCAGCCGAACACGCTCGTCAGGCGGCAGAAGGGCGAAAATGTGGGCCTAAAAATTGGAGTTAATTCATACCGTAATATTCTACAGTTTTAGGTACTACTGATAGGGTCAACTGTTTTTCATTATCACTCAACAGTGTAAAAAATCAGTATATTTTTCATTGTTTTAGTATTGAATTCTCAGAGTACTTTGGTTTTTTCAAAAGAACCAGAGCCCGCTAATAAAATACAAAATTGGATAATGAGCCAGGCTTAAAAAGACAAGAAATCAGCGAATTAATATTTTTAGAAAATCCCTACCAATGATTCAGCTGCCAAATCAACGATGGAAGTAGATAAGGTTGACATTGAAATTTTACAAAGAGCTCTCGTTTAGTCGTAAAAAATTAGATAAGAAAATTTTTTGGAAATTATAAAATGAAAAAAATATAAAAAAGATTTTATAGTTGCGTAATGAGTTTTTGGAGATTTTTTATTAGATCATTTATATCAAAGAGAAATTTTGATTAAAAATTTTAAAAACCAATTTAAATTGCTTAAAATTGAGTGAGAAAACTTTATAAAATCCAATTAAAAAACAGTGGCAAAATTTAGAGATAAATTTTTGTAGGTTGAAAATATGTAAAACATTTTATTGGAAGAGCAAAGAGCCAAAGAGGGACCCCGGACGATTTGGGGTCGAAATGGTACCGGCCAAAATTGTACCAACGTCAAAGGAATGGTTATAACTTTTTTTCAGAAGCAACATTGAGAAGCGGTTTTAGTATCATTAGATAGCACTGGATATTAGCTACAAAACAAGCCAAAGCCCGTTCGAATTGGCCCATTAGAAAAAAGTTATGGCCAAAATACTCCAAATTTTTCGTACTTGGTCCTTTTTCGGATTTGTTATAACCGTGGTACCATTGTGGCCTCGGGACCATTTTATCCCGGTCCCACCCGGATATTGGACTAAGGGAACTTAGAAATCATAAATTTTTCACTTTTTCTGTATCAGTCCTTGTTGGTGCTGGGTCTTTAAAAAAGCCCACTGTGGGCGTTAAAAAATCGCCAATGTGGCCAGTCTGGCCTAAAGCTTTTTTGTTAGACATGTTAGACGAAAAGTATATATCAAAAAAAGTTTTAGCCCAGACTGGCCACATTGGGCCTTGTTAGTTAGCAAGTCCAAATTTCAACCTAAAATTGAAAATTTGGTTGAATTGGTTGTGACATGGAGACATTACATACATACTAAACTCGCTGTTTCTTTTCAACTTATAGGTATTTGTGAATTGTGATGAATGGCATTTGAATGCCCAACCGATCTTTCCCAAGGCTCGGGGCAAAATATTATTTAAAAAAATTGACGGATACAAAAAATATGCCCTTATACTTATATCATAATTCTATTTTTTTTGTTAATCTACCTGATGATTTATGATGATGACCATTGGTTCTGCCATAAAAAGGGATTTGAATCTAAATACTGATTTTTTACTAAATCATCAATTCGCTCATTATTCATTCAAAAAATTTTACATCGAATATAACAATTTTTTTTTAAAAAAATAACACCAATTTTTTAAATTACATAAATCACAAAAACATAAACAGAGATTTTTATAGATATTTTTAAATACTTTGAACTTCAGATGTTACCATTAATCATCACACTTAATAAGTATAATTCATCGGTGCTTGTGCGTTACCTCAAAAACGCAAGCTCGAATAAAAATAGGTAAACAAAATATTCGAATAAAAATACAACTTAAATAAACGCAAATGTTGAGTTCTAACTAAAAATGATATTTTTAAATAACTGCCATATGGAGCGTTAAAATTTCTGTCAAAAAAGTAAAAATAATGAAAAAAATTTATTTCACGAGGCAAAACTATAAAAAGCAAATATATTATGGTGATAAGATGATTCATTTTTGACTAATGATTTTGTCTGCCCCGACTCTAGCTAATTCTCCTAAATGAGAATAAATTCCGACTATTTTTAAAGCTAAAATTAAGTTAATTTCAGCTTAAACAGTCTAGGAAATTTTAATTTTTTAAGCAGATTTTTTGCTCATTTTTATGTGCACGCGTTTTTTGAGGTAGGCGCTAATTTACCCTAATAAATATTCACAAAGAAATCAGGTTCATATCCTCTCTCCCCACCCTTATGCATAAATTCGGCTTTTAGACTTTTTCCTCTTTACAGCTAATTAAACATTCTTGTAAAATTAAAAAATGTCAACCTCCATCAATGATTTGGCCTCAAATTCATTGGTAAGACGATAAGACGTTTTTATGGTCTAAATATATTAGGTTCTTGATTTTTTGAAGGTTAAGCCTCACTCTGACAAATTTTAATGGCTACCCTATTTCCTGTAGTAGATCCCCTCCCTGCAAATAGTCTCCTCCCTGTAATAAATCCCCCTCTGCTGAAGAGGGGTTCAAGGGTTGAAAAGGCCCCGGGGTTCCTAACACAGGAAATACAGTCTTTTCGATTAGGTTGTTAGATCGAAATCCCCCCCCCCCATTTTAGGCTCAAATTTTCGCCCTTCTTCCGCCCGATGAGCGAGTTCGGCTGGAGAGAGTATGCCGAAAATGGCGCCAAGTTGCCCAGAAACATGCCTGGGCCGGGTTCAGGGCACTGACAGTGAACAAACAAGAGTTGGAGCAGCGAGGCCGTCAGGGGGTTGGTGTTTAGATTTTTTAACTAACTTAAAGAATAAAACATTTTTATGTTTTTNAGCCAATATAACTGTAAATTTTTTGAGGAGTAGTGTTTTTTAATATAAAAATTACTAAGCAATTAATCAAAAATGGTTCAAAAAACTATACTTTAAATATTTGATGAATGATTAAATTAGACTTAAACCTTTTTTGAAGCTTACTAGACCAAAACCATAAAAGGCAAAATTATACATAAAACTTTTTTTGCTTTATTAATTACTCGATTTTTTTAAAAAGATCCGACAATATGTATAAATTATAAAAATTAATTTCACAAAAAGTTTTGTGTTTGCTTTTGTCATATGGCAGTTTTAAACACCCATTTTGGTGATTTTTGGACATCTTTACACCCATTTTTTCAGGTGGCCAAGTACTGGGCGCTTGTCGATCGGTGCAGTCCATACTTGCGCGAATTGTACTTTGAGGCTTTCGGGGGTTATATCGTGGATCAATGGTCTAGCTTGCGCAATTTGCGTCATTTGCGCTTCGACACGCGCGTGCAGTCAGCCACATTGCGCGCGGTTGCGAACAATCTGACGCGTCTGCGAAGCATCCACATCTCCGAGATTGTGAGTTATGATGGCGCATAGAAGTAGAGACATACGATAGAGACAAACGAAAAGCCGTTTGGTATCCTATATAGCTCAAGGATTTGATGCTTTTTAATTTTAATTCCTATTCCATCATAAATGACTGGTAGGTCTACTTATAAAAATCATTTAAGCGTTCCGTCACGGAATTCGCCTAAAATGAACATTATTAAATGAATTTTCACCAATTTAACCTTTGATTAAAAAATAAGGTGAATATCTAAAATAGGGAGAATCCTTAAAAAGAGCAAGCATCTTATTAGAGGGACATTGGAAAAAAATTTAAAGTTCAATTGGGCCTTTAGTCCGGTTAGTTTGTTCGAATTTCATCACCTTTTCCTATTCGCAGGAGTTGACTAGCGTTGTGGCACTGCACGACCTGTTGCGCATCAACAACGCATCGCTGCAAGCTTTGCACATTCCGCTGTGCAAGTCGCGCCGGGGAGATTCGTTGTGCCTTCCGGCACTGCCATCCTCCCTCCGCTCGCTGCACATTCGTAATAATGGCAATGCTAAGATAGCCGACAAGCGAAAGCGCCAACGTGTCGATGAACTGCTCGAACTTGCCGCTTCGCATTGTCCCGAACTCGCCATATTAGTGGTGCCTGTTTCCATTAACGAACAATCAATGGCCAAACTGGCCAAATTTGATCAGTGAGTTTTCACGAATTGGCATCGATCGATTAGCAGGATGGTCAACAGATTGATCAGAAATAGTTTTGCAAAAGATTTAACCTGAAAGGACCGTTGTTCTGCTGATGAGTAGAATTTAAGTGAATACTGAAATTAGAGAATCGAGGAATTTATTCAAGCATCGGTTTGTGATCATTTTTTTAATCAATCTTATATGAAGATCAAGATCAAATTGATCAGTTTTTAATTCTAATTTTTACGACAAAATAAATTTAATTTTGACAGACTTTTCTACTTGCACCTTTCTTTCAACCAATCCAAAGCAAATATCTTTGGCAACTTATTGGCAAAGATTGGCGCACGGCTGAGGGCACTTTTGCTGGACTGGACTGATTCGAAGGTAAGTATCGAGTCATTTTTCAAAAAAATCACCTATAATTTTTCTCGATGGAATTCAAAAAGTTCAATTCTTAATCTGAAATCAGATTTTTTGTGTCATTTATCGCAAATTTCATGCGTCATTCATGTCATATCGAAAAAAATTCATGAAAACGACGGAATACCGACTCACTGTCCGAGGCAATATTTAATTTTCGAAAAATCCCACAGATTCTACATCTGGTTGCAAAGAATTGTCCCCTATTGGAACATTATTCCTTTGGTACCGTAATCTGTGAACAAGGGTAAGGACTATTTTTTACATACCTAATAGACATATTACTACTTAGGATTTACGGTTTTCAAAAATTCTAACCTACGAGACGGATAGCTTCTTAATATAGTGGTCTGAAAGGGGCGGAGTTACTGGTGCTGAGGCGTTTATAAAACCACCACCACTAATATGGCCAAAAACGCCTTTAAAAGCTTCTTAGATCAAAAGTTTAAAAAGCAGAATTGTGCAGATTTTATGCTTCATTTTTGCATTTTTTTAGTTTTTAGAAAGTCGAATAAAAGTTCTAGAATTCTGTGAAAGACCTTTTTTGATATTCGAAAAGAATTCGCCCGATTTTTCGATTTCGGTAAAAAATCCTTTAAAATCCGTCCATATGTTCATTTTTACAGACTGTTGCTGTCCGCCCTCCAATCCATGTTCCAGCTTGCCCATCTTCGTTCGGTGTCCATCCTCAACATTTACTGCGATAACCCAGACGACGATAACCACATGTTCTACACGTTCATTACGCAAATTTTGACTGCAATTGACGAATTGAATGCCAAGCGCAACGTTGAGGTGGTAAAAAAATAAAAATTCGAATAAAAATCAAAATTTTTATAAAAAGACACTTGTTAAAAACTTGTTTGTTCAACTATAATTATAGATTATGGCATGAATAAAAAAATAATTTAATAATTAACGGAATAAAATGGTGCGATTTGGAAATAAAGAATTTATGAATGCATCATAGGTACTTGTGAACAGTTTAGATCTGTCAGATAGGTTAATTTTTTAAAAAAAAATTATTTGCCTAAAAAGTCCTACGGTATTGATCTGAATCGAACGCATAAATTTTAACATGTTTCCAATATTTCCAAAACGGAATTCTGAAACAAAAACTGTGATACTGAATTTGCTATACCAGCTTTTCGACTTTCGGTCTAATAATGTTTGAATTTTGAAGAACTAATTAGGCCATCGTATTCACTGTTAGCATCTTTGGAAAATTCCAATGGGCATTTTAGAGCTTTTTTGGAGTACAAATTTTTTTGACCATTACAGAGGATCTAAACTGCGCAAATAGCCTTCAAATTTTATTAATAAAAAATTACTATTTTTTTTGTTAATTTACAGTACCTACATCTGGGATTGGCATTGTCTGCAGAGCACATCACAAATTTAATCCAGCTTAATCCTGTATGTTTGAGCAGCAGTGGGGGGGGGGTTCAATAGAAAAATTTTTGCCTTAACAAACTAATTAGCATTACGGTATTTTATCTTTCATATACATATATTGCTTACCTATATTTAATTTACCTATATACTAATTGCCGATAATTTCCTTGTGAGTTTTCAGAATTTTGAAACATCGGGGATTATTTAAAAAATTTTGTTAAAATTCAAAAAACATCAAAACATCAAAACTCTTATAAAGTTGGATAGCTATGGCTGCCCAAAGGACATAGGAATGATAGAAATCGATGGAACTCGATCCTAGATTTTAGCATTATATATATTTTATTATTAATTTGGTCTTAAGATTTCTCATTACCTTTAGAAAAAAATTCCAAAGCTCAATAAGTTAAATTTTCATGTTCTTAAATAGTGAATGCAATAAGTTTGAAGTAAAATTTGCATAAATTTTGGTTTTACTAAAGAAGTTACGCAAGCTGAACTGCTGGATTGCTGAGTCCACGCTCGCGGAATTGGCCAAGTTGAACTCGCTGTTGCAGAACATGAATGGGCCCCTGGAGTTGGAGCTGTTCGAAGAGGATGGTTGTCCACCCGGGCTGGAAATGGGAGAGAATAGTAGGATCCGGATCCGGGCAGACCTTCATCCTCAGAGCATCAGCCAGCCGATGTTGCGCCAGTTTTGGGCCCGCGCGATGAATTCAGTGCCGTGAGTCTTTTTTTTATTTATTATTTTTAACCAAGATTACCAATAAAAACACCCTATTGATTTCTTCTAATGGATATATGCAGCCGCCCTGATCAAAATAAAACCCATAAAAATAGCTTTCCTTATATGTGAGAATTTGCGGAATTTTTTTAAATTTTCTCCTAAGAGTGCAATTATGTGCAATTATGACAATTGGGACAACATTCATACAATGATTGAATAATCCTAATAACTAGTCGCTTAGTGTTGAAGGGTATTAAATTTTATACCCAGATTCTTATGAATAAGAATTGTGTAAAATTAATAAAACATCTATTCAACATTGCGCCTAAGCCCCAATGAGAAATATAGTTAGCCGGGAAAATAGAATATGTCCTAATAAGCTTATCCTAATGACAATATTTGACACTTTTCACAAACTATTTTATAGGTTTAAAATTTGATCTAACTTTTCTTAAATATTTGTTAAAATCTCGCATCCTTTTAGTGATCTGAGCGGCTTAGATGACTATTGAACGGAGTGGATTATTTGACGATTTTTCAATTTGTTGTCCATTCTATTAATTTTTTGATTAAATTGATAAAACTAAATAAATAGGTATACAAAGAAATCTCGAAGAATAGGAGAAAAGAAAGAAAAATCTCATTAATATTCAACCACTAAAATGATATAAAATAATTCCTAATTTATTCTCGTTTGATCCCATTTTCATTGTATAGTAGGGTCAAAAAGGACATCATCTTTTCGACGGTAAACCCCATTTGGTGGCGGGCCACTTGGTGGCGAAGTCTGATAGGAAGGAATATCACGAATGCCCTCTATTTTTTGTGGCGGCTTTATTTCTTAAGTCCGCGCCATCAATTTAGAAGTCGACGCATTCAAGTAAAAGCAATTTAGAAGTCGGCGCCTTCAATAAAAAGCCGGCGCCATTAATTTAGAACTTCTAACTTGATGGCGCCTGCTTAAGAAATAAAAGCGCCACGATATTCCTTTATACCAGACTTCGCAACCAAGTGGCCCGCCACCAAATGGCTTCGCCACCAAGTGGCCCGCCACCAAACGTCCTGTTCCGTTGTTCGATTGATGATGGGCATGGGAACATCGACTTTCCCAGTGGGGAGGGCATAGTAGGGCAATTCACATCGTGAACAAAAGGACAGTAAAGCCAAAGTGTGATCAAGATCCAATCTACAAAAATCTTTTGATCTGTTATATTCTTTTGCATAAAATTTTTTTTTTTTGGTTTCTTGACTTTCATTTAATTATCTTTGAATTGTCCCATTTCAGCTTAAAAATCATTTCCTCACCCATTTTTCACGTCCTATTTCCATTTTTAAGAGATTTTTACTGTCCTTTTTCCACTACCACTGTCCCATTTTCCACTGTCCATTTTCCAGGAGCCATTCATATAAAGGAGAAATTTTTCGTTTTTAGCATTAAAGATTTTTAGTATTTTATCAAAGCGAAATACCTAACTCAAAGTTATGCACAATTATAGTTGAATCAGTGAAAGAGAATAATTTTTCATATTCTCTACAGGAGATTCAAATGCTGTATTTACGCCCTAATTATTTTCTCTGACAGTGTTTTATGATAACAGAGAAAGAGAATAAGGAAATAGTACATTGAACATGGAAATTTTAAAAAAACTATCGCTTCGATAATTTAAGGAAAAATTTCATGCTAAATACGAAAAGTCGGGCCTGTATGTAATTCACTGATCCTGATCGGAGTCCCGGGGCCTCCTCTGTTAAACAATCACCTTAGATTAGAACAGATTCCTTTAGATCAACAGATCAGAGGAATAAATTTAATCAAAATTCTCACTTCAAATTCCCTCTAAGATACCACGCAATACTTTTATTTCAACAACATTTTCTCTCAATTTTGGGAAGAAATTAGGCCTTCTGGCACTATTCATCATATGAAGGCACTTGTCATTGTTATGTGTAAGTACCTATCCAGAAATAAATAGAATTAATTACATTGCGAATTATGATGGTCTTTTTATTTTAGGCTCAATTTTTAAGCTTAATTGCATCTTACCAATCGGTGATTTTTTTATTTAAAAATTCAGAAATATAACAAGAAATATGGAAATAAAAATCGGAAAATCACTTGTGTGGAATCTTCCTGCTTTTCTAACAGTTGTCGAAGTAATCCAGTTCACTTGAGAAAAGGGGATATTTTAGTTTTTTTAAGAAATTTTTTTATTATTTTCAAAAAGTGAAAGGATGGGTAAAAATAAAAAAGAAGTAAAGATAAGTCAAAAGATTTTTAATTGAGGAAAACAATAAGAAAATCCTTTATAAAAAAAATTAAAATGACTCTAAATCGGATAATATTGTGAGAACACTTTTGGATCGGTCGAAAAAAATTTTTTAAATTGATTTCTTGTAGTTGGGGAATATTTAAGGACGCAGAATCCAATACTGACTGTGAGATCAGAATTGAGCTATTATCATATGACACGATTTGGAAGCGAGATCTCGTACTTTTACAAGTGATTGATATAGGAATTCTACTTTTTTTATAAATCGGTTTATTTATTAATTTTTCGAAAAAATTGTTTTGATGGGATGTAATCTTGGTAATCTTGTAAATCTCGTGTCAATCGTGATGTTGATTCAATTCTACACCTTAAAAGGCTCACTTTGAGAATGAACAACTTTTACAAAAAGGGGAATAATTTTCATTAATCCCAAATTTGATATGAAAATTATTATTGTTTTGAACCAGGAGAAAAAAATTCATATAAAAATTCACGGCACTGAATCCATTGTTCGAGCCAAAAACTGGCGCAACATCGGCTGGCTGATGCACTCCGTAACACTTCGGCTGTCTCGCACTCGCACCCTGCTGCTCTTCCTCAGTTCAGGCGGAATCTGCCCGAACAGCTCCAACTCCAGTGGTCTGTCCATGTTCTGCAACAGCGTCTTCAGCTTGTCCAGTTGGTGCGTATCAGTGTCCCGGATCTTGAAGGCTAGCTTGCGCAGCCTCTGTAAGCAAAAACGAAGTTGCGTAACAAAAACCTTCGTTTATTTCCGTCTAAATCAAATAACAAATTTTTTGTGATCTAACCGAGTGATTTATCTTGCCTTGTTGGCTAAAAATTACATGATAAAAATTTTTTAATTCTTAATCCTACAGACAGAAACAACTATTTAAAAGAATAAAAAAAATTAAAAACATACATGATTTAGTTGGATCAAGTTTGCGACGAACTCGGCAGTCAGTGGCAATCCACCAGATATATGTAGATACTATTATAATCAACGAAAACAATTTTTTAAACTTTTCTTGGTCAGTCACCTCAAGGGTGCCCCTGGTGTTCAGTCCGTTGATTGCGTCCAAAATTTGTGCACTTATGCCATCGGAGATGCAAGAAACGGACACCGAGCGCAGATGTGCCAGTTGGAATAAGGACTGGAGGGCGGACAATAATGGACTATAAAAGGGAACAAATGTTACAATGGATTTCAAAAATCGGAGACGTGAACTGCGCAAGTACCAATTTCTTCCATACACTAATGCTGCTCGAGACCCAAATTTCCCGAGATCGAGAAACGAGACCGAGACTTTTTAAAGTTTTTTTAAAAAATTCTCAAAAATACAATTTAACAACTTTTTTTATAATATTTTCTAGAAAAAATAGGAAAATTTCCAAAAATTATCTTGTATAAAATTCCTATTATCTTTAAACAAAACTCCCAGATTATCCAGTGTAAAAAAGTCTCGTTTTCCGAGACTCAAAACCCGAGACCAAGACCCAAAAATTGAGAAAAGTCTCGACTCGATACCGCGACTATCGACCAGCACCACCACCATACACAACCATCCTGGTAGTATATGATGATAGTGTATGGAAGAAATTGGTACTTGCGCAGTTCTCGTCTCCTAAATGTTACAAAAATTCGTGCTTATAGTCAGGGTGCTGAATTCGAATCGGATATACCATTATATATTAAGTAAAATCTACTATTTTTAAGTTGGAAAAATTAAGTAGATAAAATCCCACCCTACCCCCGCTCCTAAGTAAAAAGCGGATTTTAAAATAAAGATTTTCCAATGGATTTGAAGAATCGGAGATATAAACTGCATAAGTACCGAGTTACTCCGCAGTAAGTTTGAAATTTTGTCAATTTTTTAGGGAATTTTCAGATTTTAAACTTGTAAATTCATGAGTTTAATTTTCAATTTTTTTTTTGTTTTACAATAAATGACTCCTTTTACTTTCGAAGGCTTAAGAATTTTCTTTTTTTGAAATAATGAAAAAAATTTTTGAGAAATTTGTTCCTAATGTAAATCCATAAAAAAATTATGTATAAAAATTTCCTTCACCCTTCAGCTTCTATTGGGTGCGATTGAAGGTAGCTGATACGAAAGGAAAAGTGCTCCAACAGGGGACAATGCTCGGCGATCAGTTGGAGTATCTATTAGGAATTTCTCAAATTTTTAATAATAACAAAAAATTTAATTTTTTAGAACTTTCCAATTTTAAAATTAATTTTTTCTAATGTAAAAAATTTGAATAAATTAATTTTCCAATATTTTTGAGGTAAAATTTTTTTCCAATCATTTGTAAACAGGTATTCGACAATAAAATAGTAAAAAAATAGTAAAATGGCAGAGAATGCTAAATCAAAAATGACCATCTTAATTGTGTCTTCTAGCGTGAAAATAAATTTGGAAAAATTATTTTTTCAATTTTATCGGCGCTTACCCTTGCGTTAACTATTCCCGGCCAAAGTGCCCGTAGCTGTGCGCCAACCTTTGTCAATGAGTTGCCAAATGCTAACAGATTGGCATCAGAATGATTGAAATAGAGGCGCAGGTAGTGGAGCCTGATAAATGTTCATAAATTTTATTTAATAGAAGATGATATATTTTGTTCTACAAAATAAAAAAAGATCACCCAGATTGATGGTTAAATTAGCAAAGTTATGAAAAGGTATCAGAACTTACTTGTTAATTTTCACCTAATATGTATCACATAGTCTTCTTGAATCCATTAGAAACAACTACCAAATATAATTAAAAAATTAAAAAAATCAAATAAATCTGGAATTCCCCACTAAACTCAATTCCATAGAGGTATGGAATGTCTCTAGTGTACATCCATCGATCAATTTGTTCTAATATCTCATTGATTAGATGATTACCAAATCAAATAATCAGTTTTCGACCAAAGGATTCTGATCAAACGATTTAATCGAAATCAATTCTCCGATTACTATTATACTAATGCCATTTTCAATTCGCCAAACTCACTTTTTAAATTGGGCCAACTTGGCCAGCGATAGTTCGTTGGCGTTTGGTAACATCAATATGACGAGTTGGGGACAACATGAGGCGGCGAGTTCGAGCAGTTCGTCGACGCGGTTGCAGGTCCGTTCGTCGGGCCATGGGTAAAAGATGTTGTATGATGATCGAACAGCCAAGTTCAATAAGCGGAGGGAGGATGGCAGTGCCGGAAGGCACAACGAATCTCCCCGCGAGTTGGATAACGGGAGGTGCAATGCTTGCAGCGACGCATTGTTGACGCGCAACAGGTCGTGCAGTACCGCAACACTGCGCCAGTTCTGCTGGGTGCAAGAAACATTCAGGAACGAGGGAGCGATAAAATCCTCGATTTTAAATTTTCATTACATTCAAAATTACTAAAAATAATCTAAAAAAAAACCTGCAATAAAGTATTAAAAATTTCCCTCCTAAAAAACCTGATGTGCCTTGATGCCACTAATTAGAAGTATCTAACTCACAATGTCGGAGAAGTGGATACTCTGCAGACGCTTCAAATTGTCTGCAATTGCGCGCAATGTGGCAGATGACACGCACATGTCGAAGCGCAAATTACGCAGATTGCGCATCCTGGCCCATTGCTCAACATTGCAATCCACGATAGCCGTTCTCAACTCGCGCAGGTGTAGAGAGCATCTATCCAGCAGGGCCCGGTACTTGGCCAACTTTAAAAAGATCATGGACAAAATATCCAAATAGGGAAAAATGATGAAAGGGGGTAAAAATCAAAAATTATTATACAATTGTAAGTGCGAATTATTGTTTTTCATTTCATTTTTTCAACTTGTGATGCTTTCATGGTAGGATTTTCTGATTTTAATATGTATTAAAATTTTTTTGAGAGCATTTACATGTGTACTGTAAAGAAAATAAATTAAAATAATTGATGATTTGCAAAAAATTTGGGTCTTTATCTATGCATTTACTTGGTTCTAAAAAAACCACAAAACTGGATAGGATTCAGAAATTTGATACCTATACCAGGGTAAAATGATTTTTTGACCCTGTAGCCGAGGAACTTCATAATTAAAAGCTTCTGTAAACAAAATGCGATTTTTCCAACTTTTATCCATCTTCCAATGTGAAAGAGAACCAGAAAATGTTAGAGAAAAATAGCGGCAGTGAAAAAAAGTTATTCTTATTGTAGGATCAAAAAATCGTTTTTACTGTAGTCGCAATATTATAATTTCTTTATTCTCGACTACAAAAGATTGTCAAATATGTTTTAAAGAAATATAAGGATTTTACTTTGCTGGAAAAATTGATAAAAAAAAAATCTATGAACGCTTTATTTTTGGTGAAATTTTTAATAATTTAGGAATTGTGATTTTAAATTGGCTAACCGCCAAATCGCCCTCTTGTTTCAACTCCTGCCCTTGCAGCGTCAGCGTCCTGAACCCAATCCAGCCATACTTGCGCACAAGTTCACGCCATTGTCGGGACACTCTCTCCATCCGAACACGCTCATCAGGCGGAAGAAGGGCAAAAATGAGCGCCTAAAGCAATGAGAATAAAATGTGATAAGGACTTCAGATTTTTGTTCTTCAAAAACAAAAAAGAGCAACAGGGTATTACATCATTACATTTATGGCATGCCGGCTTTTGCAGAATCGACATTTGCAGATATTCTGCAATTTGTTGATTACAACTTTGTTTAAACGAAACCTAGAGAAACAAGTTTGGAGTGAAAAATAGAGCAAAAATTCAGCTACAAAATGAGCCTAAGTCCGTTCGAATTGGTCTATATTACAAAAAGTTATAACCAACATACCGTGAATTTGGCCAACATTTTTATTTTGGCCATAACTTTTTTCACAACGGCCTATTCAAAGGAGCTTAGGCTCATTTTGGAACTATTTTTTGCCCTATTTTTTTGACAGCAAATTCGTTTTTCTAGGCTTTGTTCAAAAATTTTCAATTCTTGGAGTGATGTACATTTGGGAAAATCTTCTCAACAATTCCTTTTTAATTAGCGGTATCGACAAAAGTCCTTACCAATGAACCTGCGGCCAACTTATTGATGGAGTATGTTGGAGATGTTCGCGGCTTCTTCGGCACCGAAGGTCCCTCTTCTTTTGTATCTTGGTCTCCTTTTCCTCGCTTTCTTCCTTTCTTTTCCATTTCCATTTAGCGCAAAAATTTTATAGTTTTTAAAATAATCTCTCACTTGAAAATAAATGATTAATTAATAATAATAAAATTAATAATTTCATAATATTTCCTTTAACAATGTTCTTTATATGTTTTAAATAAAAAACAACAAGGTCGAAAAAAGCGAAAAAAAGTGAAAATATGGGCCTAAAATCAAGGATTTTGATCCCAAAATCGATGGACAAATTGGAAATTCCAAGGCATAAATAAAACCCGTTAATAAGTGAATATGCGGAACTATGGTACTAGGGCATTAAAAATAGTGCCAAATGCAAATCTTTGCCGAAAACCTTTTTTAAGGCGTGCTAGGCCAAAAAGTATAAAAAGCAATGTTGTGCAGATTCTTAATTTCTGGTCTTTTTAAATTTTTTCGAAATTCGGCCAAATGGTTCGAGCTTTTCCCGAAATAATGAAAATAGGGTAATTTAAAGCCCCATTTGGCACTATCTTTAGCGACTTAGCACTGGAACTTATAAAAAGTTATTAGAAATTTATAAAATTACTAACAAGAAAAAAGGGAACAGGAAATTCCTTACCATTGATTGAGGTGGGAAAATTGTAGAAGGAAATAAAATCAGATGAGGTTGTCATTTTAAATTAAGAAATTTTTTTTATTTAATTGTGCTGAAAAATCAAAGGCTTTATGAGTTACGAGGAGGTGGATATGGAAATTTCAAATTAACATAGTTGAGGCCGAATAATTATGAAATAACATATTGCATGTGGCATATGCCGACGAAAAAGTTTTTATGTTGGGGTTTTAATGCGGTTTTTATCTTTGTGAATAATTGAATCGTTTTTTGAACAATATAAAGAAGCTCAAAATAAAAAAAAATTAAGAAAGAATTTTGAAAATTAGAAACTGAGTAGCATCTATTATTCTTTCAATTGTTTGATCAATTTGATCATAAAATAAAATTTTTTGTAACGAAATCGTTTTACGAAAATTACGTGATTTTTTGATTACGTATTAGGAGTTACAGAAATCTTTTATTGTTACGATTTACGATTACGTCCACCCCTGTCATATTTTATGGATTACGGAAATTATAAAGTTTACGGATTACTAGTTATGGATTAAAAAATTCGGATACTTCCACCCCTACCATGTATATGTGTACCTATATACCTATACAACTCGCTGTTTCTTTTCATCTTAACTAACTCATATACCGTATTTTCTCTATTTTTACGGTACCTTCTAATTTAACGGTACTCTCTAATTTAGCGGTACCTTTCGGTCCAGGTTCAAAAATTTAACGGTACCCCTCTAATTTAACGGTACCCTCTATTTTAACGGTACTCTAGGTAATTTAATGGTAATTTCCATCGAAAGCCAGATTTTTGCCATTTATTCTTTTCTTATTATATTTTTCAATGATTTTGAAGGACCTTCCCGAGGAAAATTAATTGATCTAGAGACTAAAAAAACGGGAACAAATAATAAAAAATCGTTTTAAAAATTTTTTGAACCTGCATGAAATTTTATAAAATCTAAATGTAAAGTTCTAAATTGAATGAATATTCTCAAAATTTGTTTCATTATAAAAAAAATTAGTAATGGCACTATTGCTTCCCATTAATCATTGGCTCTATTTCAGCTTTACTTCTTGTATAATGCAATTTCAGATTCTTTTTTTTCAGCACATAGTATAACTTTAAAGTCAGTTTAAATTGACTAACAAATACATCTGGATGATTATGATCGACCATTTTTTAATAAGAAAAGGTTGGATCCAGGCAATTATTTGGGAAAAAAGGAAATTTGTACAAAAATTTGACGAAATTTAGCAAAATATATTTAAAAAATTCTTCAAATATCACAGGATGGGTTGAACCGGAGGAGGTTGAAAAATTTAACGGTACTCCTCTAATTTAACGGTACCTTCTATTTTAACGGTACCTTTCGGCCGGGGTTGAAAAATTTAACGGTATACCGTAAAAATAGAGAAAATACGGTATATTTAGGGCATCAAAAAATATCCAAATGGATATTTTTTGCAGAGACTCAAAAAGGCCTGAAAATCAAATAAAAAGCATTTCTAGCTTGATTTGAGTTCAAAAAAACAACTTTTATGTGTATATTTTGGATATTTTTAGATATTATGGACTTTATGTGGATATTTGGATATTACATGGGTATTTTCAAATTAATATGTGGATATTTTCGTGGATATTTTGCCATTTCTGGGAAATTCTTAAGCAAAAATGCAATAAAATCCGAAAATTTTAAAATTTTTGAATTTTCTAAAATTTTCCAAAAATTTCTCAAAAATTCAAATATTTTTTAAAAAAATTTCTCAAAAAATCATATTTTTAAGATATTTTTCTCAAAAGAATGCGTAATTGAAGAAATAGTCTCAAAATCAGCAATTTCTCCAACAAACCCCTTGAAAAATTCCCTATTTGCAAATTTTTCTATTATGGATGAGTTTCTTAAAGAAAAACCTATAAATGTTCCTTATTTGCAATTTCAACCAAGAATAAAAATTTTTGAATTATTTTACTCGGTTTTACATCCTAATTTGGAAATTTTTATGCGGATACTTTTACTAATTTATATAGATATTTTGAGATTTTTGGTGGATATTTTAGGTATCCGGATATTTTGTGATTTTATTTGGGTATTTTTTGATTCCCTACTCATATTTATGAATAATAGCACTCGAATGTTCAAGCGACCTTTCCCAAGGCATGGGGCAAATTGTTGACGGATACAAAATTGCCCTTATGTATANTATGTATACCAAAATTCTATCTTTTTGATAAATTGCCCGCCATCATGAAGGTAGAAGACCTTTAGGTTTGATGGATGAAATGATGGATGTAAAAACAAGGGAGTTGAGTTCGAAAGATTCAAATCGAAAAAATTTTTTCTGCTAAAAATAATAGACAAAAGTCTTGCAAACTTTTGTTTAAAGGACAGATTGACCTGCATAGGAACACCGTCTAATTACATACAACTACAATTCCTCAATAGCGCGCATTGGCAAAGTCTCATGAAGATTAAATTTATTCCGCTCCATCCCTCTATTGATCTTGATCAGGGATATGCTGATCGGATTTTCCCCATATATGCTGATCGAGTATTCGATTTTTCAGACCCCTCAAAGGTATCCGTTATGCGATATTCGATTTTTTTATTAGTCATATCTGGTGCTAGGGCATTAAAAAAATAGTGCCAAATGGGGCGTTAAAAAAAGTGCCAAATGCAAGACCTTGGCCGAAAACTTTTTTGTTAGAACAGTTAGACCAAAAGTATAAAAGGCAAAGTTGTGCAGAATTTTATGCTAATTCGAATGGTATTAAAATTTTTCCGAAATTCTAACAAAAGGTTCGAAATTTTCCTTAAAAACCATATTTTTCAGTATTTCGGCAAAATTTCGAACTTTTTGTTCGAATTTCGGAAAATTTTTTATACCATTCGAATCAGCATAAAATTCTGCACAACTTTGCCTTTTATACTTTTGGTCTAACTGTTCTAATAAAAAAGTTTTCGGCCAAAATTTTGCATTTGGCACTTTTTTTAACGTCTTAGCACCGTCATATCTTTGCAGGATAGAATAAAGTCATCCTCATCCAAAGTTGAATCCTTCAAACTCATCTCATCCCCTTTTTATGATTATGACATTTATTAATAGAAAAAGGTCATCTTTTGCGTAATTAGGTCCTTAGTTGATCACAGTACGATGGAGTAAAAAATATAAGGAGAATTTGTATCCGTCAAAATGTTATCACACTCATACTCATAATTAGGGGGCGGACTTTTAGGGAATTTCCTTAAGCAAAAATAGGGACCTATTAGGGAGCAAAAAAAGGCCAAAATAGGGACAAATAGGGAGAAAGGTAGCGAAAATAGGCAAAAATAGGGAAATTTTTTTCCCCAAAATATGACCTAAAAATTCAAAAATTTCGTCTAAAACGCATATCAAGCCTTTTTAAAACCAATTTAACCATTCTTGAGATGTTTTCAATATAAAAATTGAAGATTCATAAAAAAATATAAAATTAATTTTTTATCAAAATTTTTTCAAAAAATTTGCAAAATTTGAAAAATTTTTAGAAAAAAACTAAAAAATTTTCCAAAAATTTTTCGAAAAAAAACTAAAAAATTTTCCAAAAAATCTAAAATTTTCGGTTTTTATTGCTTTTTTTGTGAAGAATTTCTTAAAAAATGGGCAAAATAGGGAGAAAATAGGGAAAAAGTCGCGAAATAGGGAAAAATTTAGCCGCGCTTATAGAAATAGGGAAAATAGGGAAAAAAAAGTTCATCAAAATACGTTCAAATATGTCTAAAAACGTGTTTTTGAGCGTTTCCCTACGATTCCCTGTCTTTAAAAAAATAGGGATTTCCCTTAAAGTCCGCCCCCTACTCATAATACCCTTTTTACATACAGTACACATACACTTTATACATTAAATAGGTAATGTATAAAGTGAAATATCAAAAATTCACGATTTTGTTTCTCCATGCTTTTGTCGAATAGTTACCAAAAAGACTATTTTTCGATTGAACTTTGGCATAATTTCATTTTTTATTTACTTAGGGTGTAAACTAACAAGGAATGCTCACTAGATTAAACACCTTATATGAAAGGCCATGCATCCAGCAAAATAGAACATGGTGAGTTATGGTAGTAGCCAAAATATTAGATGCCCATGTACAGAAAAATTTCGAGAAAAAATTATTTTAAAAATTTTTTCCGGGGTGCTTTAAGCACGGGCCATCGGTGAGAGTCATACGCCATTTTGGTCAGCCAAATTTACGAAACCATTTTAGATTAAACCTGTAAAAACCCAAATTTTCAGAAAATTATGCTTAATCTTTTGGCCTTTTTATTTTTCGGTTTCTTCTTGAAATTTGTTGAAATTTTTTAAAAAGGTTCAGATAAGAAAAAAAATTATGAAAATTGAAATAAAAATCAAATTTTTGTTGTAAATCCGAAAAATAAAAAGGTCAAAAGATTAAGCATAATTTTCTGAATATTTAATTTATAGGTTTACCCTAGTTTGGTTTTTGAAATTTGACTGGCCATAATGGCGTATGACTCTCACCGATGACCCGTGCTTAAAGCACCCCGGAAAAAATTTTTAAAATAATTTTTCCTCGAAATTTTTCTATACATGGGCATCTAGTATTTTGGCTACTACCATAACTCACCATGTTCTATTTTGCTGGATGCATGGCCTTTCATATAAGGTGTTTAATCTAGTGAGCGTTCCTTGTTAGTTTTTTAAGTACTTTTTAAAAATATATTGCTTTACGAAATAATATAATTATATTTTGACAAATGTCAACCTCATCATCTGTTTCCATTAATAATTTGGCCGCCGACTCATTGGTAGGAATTTATTTGTTTTATGATTTATTGGGTTCTTGAAATTTTGGGCAACACTTCATTAAGAGAAAAATTAAAATGCGCAATTAATTTAAAATGATTTATTGGAATCATAAAATAGGTGAATGACTTCAAAAAAATTTTAAATTAATTTATTGTTTTTTCGAGAAATAAATTTGTTGACATAACGTTATATCACCTGAAACTCATGTCGAATGTAAATGATAGCTGAATTCTGATGTCAGAAACTGTTTACATACTCGAACCCGCCTAAATGCGCAAGAAATCGATGTTTTTTTAGATTTTCATAGCAAAAAGAGTGGACCTTCCTTTTTTTTAGTTTTTTTAATGTAATTTATTGTGATCTTCTCTATTAATATCTAGCTCAGCAAGATTTATTTTTTTTTAAGTTTCTATCATTCTACATATTTTTTTGCGATTCTAATTAAAATTCTCAAATTTAGGCATACATTTTCGCCCTTCTTCCGGCCGAAGAACGTGTTCGGTTGGAGAGAGTGTGTCGCCAATGGCGCCAAGTGGGCAAGACACTTTCCTGGACCGAATTCAGAGTATTGACGATGGATGAGCAGGAGTTGGCAGAGCTGGGCCGTCGGCTGGCGGTTAGCTAAAATTTTTAATTTCCAAAATTAAGTTTTTCAGATTTTTATAAGTTTGAAACTACTGTTCAAATTTTCAGATATTCATATTTAGGCTGACTGTGAGGGTAGATTCCTAAAAAAATTTACAGTAAAAATCTCAAACAACCCTAATTACAAGTTTTAGGTTGTAAAGAGCTAAAAAATTAAACAAGCAAAGGGCCCAAAATTTCCTAGATAGGAATGTTGGCGCTATCTTAAAAGCGGTCAATTTTGGGACTCTAATTTTTTTTGAGTCTCGGGACTCAATTTTCTATATTAAATTATTTTTTGATCATATTAGTGTAAAATGACGCAATTTCTTAACATTTTTTAACATACCGTATTTTCTCTAATATAAGGGTACCCTCTATTTGAAGGGTAACCTCTAATATAAGGGTAAGTTTCAGTTTAGGTTGAAAAATATAAAGGTAACCTTCTAATATAAGGGTAATCCTCTAATATAAGGGTAATAACTCAAAAATATTGTAGAGCCAAAAAAGAAATGTATTTTTCTCATCAGTAGGGTGTACAAAAATTTAGAAAGCATATTTATGTAGAGGCTTCAAATGGCCTGGACAGGGTTCCAAAATACTTTGTTAGATTGAAAAATGCTAGGTTTTTTGTAAATTTGTCAGCTTTTTTGTCAGGTTCTCAGCATTGCTAGATTTTTTGACTTGTTCATTTTAAGTAAGAGTAAAATCAATTACAAAAATGTGACTAATATTGGTGTTGTTGAATAAAGTTTTGTAAATTGAGATCAGAAATTATAGAAAACAACAGCAACCAAAAGTTCCAAAAGAACTAAAGATGTTTAAACAGTTGAAAAGTAGAAAAAGTTCTAAAGTACCTATGTATATTTGTTAATTTTTTTCCAAAACGGCCTTTTTCAGAGAGTGCCAAAGTATTTCTAGTTTGATTTGAGTTCATGAACTTAGTTCAAACGTGATTTATGTATGATATCAGACCAAGAAGTTTGGAATGGCTCCTCAATCGGGAGGTGTGGCGCATCGGGAATCTACTTAATTTTTGGACGGACTGAACTTGAAATTTGTGAATTCTATTTGTTGTGTGTAAGATGAAGAAAAGAGTGAAAGATGGTTGGAATTTTGATTCGATTTTATATTGAAAAATTCATTCAGAAAGGTTGAAAAATATAAGGGTAACCCTCTAATATAAAGGTACCCTCTATTATAAGGGTAACTTTCAGCCTAGGTTGAAAATTATAAGGGTATACCCTTATATTAGAGAAAATACGGTATAC